>CM068580.1:62357482-62569982 GCA_035048485.1 Pteria penguin | reverse complement strand
CGGAGGGAGTGGTGTACCTTTCAAAGTTTAATGGAGGGTTTCCTATACAGAGTGAAGTCATAGATCCAGAGGTGTTTGCCACGCGAAAAACATGTTCCACAGGGTAAGCATATAAATGTGAACGAAGTTGTGCATTTATTATAAACTTTACTGGTCAAGGAACAATTCCCTGCTTAGACCAGTTACCGGCTACCACGGTATTAGAGGCATTCAAAACGTGAATTGACGAAATTTTCATATATAAAGGTAAGTATCTTATGTATTGCAGAAAATCACATGAAAAAAATTCTCGTACATTCACGTTTCAAAAGCCAAAATAACATAGTAACATGTACCTGGTCTTAGCCGGTAACTGGTCGTCTACCAGTATATCTTCGGTATACTCTGTATGTATGTTTATGACCGCGGCCAAATTCATAGCAATGAAGGGTGCAATTTTATCAACAGGGAATCCAAATTTTTTTCTGAGAAGTATCGTTATGTGACCAGGTTAGACCTTACTGACACTCTGAACTTTTTGGACAAATGAATCCGTTACTTTTTTCCATCTGCCTTTTAAACAATATAATAGTATTTAATTTTGGCTGGACCTCCGTAACCCCAAAGTACGAACATCTCAGTTTATATGGTAATAAATCTTATATAAAGCTGCAATTGTTTGACAATATGTCGTTTTTGTTCTTGTATCGGTACATGTTAAAATTCTATTTTATAGCGGAGGTTCATGCGCCGTTGGGGAACAGTGTATTTTCGCCGATGTAGTCAACAAGATGTTTTACAACTGTTTGGACATTCCATCTGTCCGTTGTCAATGTCAGCCAGGTATGTCAATTTCAAAACAAACAATCGAAACAACAATATCATTTATAAGACTGAAATCCATTTGCTTTATTGGAAATATGTATGTAGTCGAATGATTTGACTCGATAATATCAAAGTATTGTTCAGCATTTGTCCCAAATTTCCATTTATAAATATACATTTAGCGTTCATTTCCTTTAACATTTTCCTTAAAAACTATAATATACTGTAGATAGTAATGAACAAATAAATAGATAGATAAATGAAATTAAAAATTGTTGATGGAATACTTTAGGTCACTTCACGATTATTTCACGTATATAGTAACGGCATCTACCTGTTGAATTGTACACAAAATTTATACCTTTGCATCGGACCCACACGAAGTAGTGAGGGATCTTTTACGTACGTTCCACAGAACCCCGGTTTTCACTATTTCATCCGAAAGACAAGACCATTGTGTATCCTTGAAGGAACTTGAACTTGGGACCGCTTGGTCAGAAGCCGAGCATTTCATCCTGAGCTGTACTGGCTCGGATTTTAAAATGATACTACATACAAGGCATGCGAAGATGTAGGCAGGATTACTTGAGTCATGCTTTCAGTCAATATTAATACATGGAGATGATTTCGTGTTTCTCATGTCTGATTGTAATTTCAGGCTGTAGATTTCAAGGGTCATTTATACCTTACGGTCAGTCAGCAATAGTGGACAAATGTGGAAATAAATGCTCCTGTATGAATATGTATGGAAATGTAAGTATAACTTAGAAATTTGTCGGCTTTGTTAACTTTTTAAGTTAATTCTAAAAATACCTTCTCGTTGTATATATTAAATTTCAACTTTTTGGACGCATTCAGTTGCATTTTCGCTTTATAGTGAAGGCATTATTTTACAAAGCTCATAATTATTTATTTACCGCCAAAAAGAACATCTTGTGAACATGTAAAACGCGTCTAAGAGCCAAGAGTCTTGACCTTATCATCGTATAACGTACTGGACAATGCGCATTATCAGTGAAATATTCAAGATCAAGCAAGATCATAGAAAAGCCTATGCTGTCCCATGGCAATATGTTGAGCATACCAAACTCTCGATAGAGACTACAACCAGTCGGTTCGAGCCAAGCCTTTTACATACTTCACTACATTTGGCATATAAGACTGTTTCTCTTCATTGTCCACTTGCCCAATATAAAAGAACCATCATGGTTTTGTTTTCCGGTACACCTGTAGTCAATCATTACTATTATGGTTAACCATTATTACTCACATGTGTTCTCCGTTCACAGATTGAGTGCGAAAAGAAAGTCTGCTAGATACACAACGAGCAATATGGACTGTAAATAGAGCAACGTTATCATGTCTGCTGTATCTGGGGTGACAGGAAGTGTTTGAGGAACGACCCGAAACAGTGCATGGAACAACATTGACAGTATGTGGGAAAACTTGAACAATGTGTTCGAAAATATTGATAGTGTGTTGAGCAACACGAGCTGTAAATTGAATCACATGGGTTGTGCCGTTTACTTATGTTCATCGTAATTAATCATGCACGGATCCAGAGGGTGGGGGAGTGGAGGTCTGAACCCACCTTCGGATTCGACAAACGCTAATTTTCTCGATACTTTTTTTTAGTAACAAGGTGAAGATATACCCTATGACACGGGTGGGCATCCTCTAGGAAATGCATCTGGGATTGAACTCTCTCACAAAAGTTTTGGATCCGCGGCTGTAAGTGACAACAATTGTTTGTTGGTCTATACATGGCATAAATGTATTGTATGTGGGACATGAATAGGATGTTGAGCAAACTGAAATGTGTTTAGCTGAATAATGACAGACTGGTGCTACTGTTTCACAAGATTTAGCTTTATTACCTGTGATATATATATTTTATTGTCTACAACAATATTTGATTAAACATATATAAATAGCATTTGAACGCAGTTGTTTTCTTGATTTCACGATTTGATACTTTATTCTGTCATTATCAGTGTGTTAGAACCTCATCGTGGTGAGGTGTAGTGGGATGAAATGGGAACATTGATACAGCGGTAAACGAGACCCTCGCCATGGGGAAACCGTGCCGTGAGTAATTCCTATTATCTTAGCACATTACCTCACAGATACCGGTACAGGTTTTGCATAGGACTATATAGATACTATCCTAAATAAGTTTTAGGGTTTTTCTTTCTTTCCTTTTATTCTTTTTTGTCATTACTATTATTGTGACTTCACATCAGCAAGAAGTGATGATCACTGACGTAGTCTGTCAATATCTTTATCCCTGTAAATTATGTTAAAATATCGTGACTCGCATATTTCTTTCCATTATATCAGCAGAAAAGTGTAGAGGGTGAATACACTATAAGACGTATATAAAGTATTCAGGCTTGCCGATACACCACCCGGAAAGGTAATGAAATCCACACACACGGCGCCTGCGGGAAGACGTCGTGACTGATCAGCGAGGATAGGTCATGTAACTGGGTTCGAATATGAGTCAACAGTGATGTACTTGCTATTTTTACCCATCAGTATATACACATCACATGGTTACTATTGGGCAATACATCATACATGATCGAATATTTCACTAAGTGACCGGTGTCCGGAATATCTGCTGACCAGGACAAATGTAAAAAAAACTCATGTAATAGTTATTGGAGCGAATCGGTCATGAATAGTTCAGGATTTGATAGGATAACGTCGATAATGATAAATAAGATGTATAAACATGTCTCCTCAACAATACACATTTGTGTACAGTGGCAGATTAAGAAGGAAAGGAGGACACGCTCCTTTTTCATAAAATACACGTGTCACCTGTGCAGACAGTTCGAAAATAAAAGTGTAGCAGACGAAAGACAAATTGGTCGCAAAATATGACGTTGCTTCACAGGCCACGTAATAAAGAAATAAAATGACAGAATTACAGCAAAGATCGGTTTACGTTTACTGTCGAAAGGCAATACACATTGTAAATAAAATACACTTTTCTGGATAGCAGACGATATAGCCCTGTGCTTAATGCCTGAGAAATGTCCGAGAAAACGGAAAATCAGCAAAAACTTTTTTTCCGGATGTGGTTTGTTTTTACTTCTCATTCAGTTTTGTTTCACCTTTATGACAACGTCAAGAGGGCTTTTGGAATAAAGGAAACCAGAGGATACCGATTGAGCTTGCATACCTACCACCTACTACTGACATATATTACTGGTTCAACAAGATAGACCATTTCAAGTTCAACTGCAAGGACGTACCTTCTTCTAACCCACTACACTATATACAAATAAAAAGATCAAGTCAAAGCCAGATTTATTAACAAAGTATACCATCTACTCTTAACAATTCCAGATATAGCTTACAAAGAATATGCATCAAATAAGTGAAGTATCTACCATCTTCTTAACCTACCAGCATTCACTCATGCTAGCTCCACTAACATTCTAGGAAAATGAGAATGAAATCAAGGTGAATGGACCAAGTCACCATGTGTATATAGATTTAATAGAAATCGCCTACCTTAAAATAACCATACTGCAGTCCAGTTCATTTCCTTTATCAATGAAGGTCTTTTTCACTTTAATAAAATACTATGAAGTACAACAAGCACTAATTGTTAACAGTATCACCAATCCATTTACATATGACTTTTTCTTATATACTCAATGCAGTATGTATGGACTCATATTATTGGAAATGAATGGTTATCAAATAAATAAATTATGCAATAAAATACAAGGGTTATATCTATCTAAATAAATATAAATACACAAACATTTTTAAGTGTACAAAAGAATCACAGTGAAGTGCTTTGTGTAAATCACAAAATCTAGCTTTATACAACATCAATACAGGTAGCAAACAAATTACAAACTGAACTTGCTTGCTTGTATATAAACATACATGATATACCGAATACTTGTTTAATGATGGTGTGATCTTGTTATACAAATCACTAAATATCAAAAATTAATCTGGGGAAATAATGGGTCAATGAAAAAACATTGAAAAATTTAACATTTATGGAGTTAAAAAATCTCGTAACAGCTTATATCAGACCAAAGTTTTCACCATTAAATAAATTTCAATACAATGGCAACATTTGTCTACATTTTCCTGTCCTTTCCAGTCTAGTATTTCAGCAAAAGGTTCATCTTTCTAAAAGATAAATCTGTTAGAATTCTTGTCTATAAATATCAGTCAAATGACATGCAAATACATTTCATACAATGACGTTACCCAGTGTCTGTATGACATCCCAAAGATATGCCAACGGACAAAAAAATGGCGAAAATATCTAAGACAATGCAGAAATTTTTAATTTTTTTTCTTGAGTAATAATAAGGTAAAATACAGTTTTAAACAAATTTCATATTAGACTTGTTTGATGTTTGGAAGAGTACTAGGGATAAAGCAAACCTTCGGGCATGCATGGGCTGATATCCAAACTTTACATGTACCTATTTTGAGCAGATTTTGACAAGAATACTCATTTTATGGAGTTAAGGTGATAATTTTGTCTGTGTATGAAATGCACATTTTGATACAGTATATGTAGAAACAACATCTGATGTGCCAACAATTATTTTGAAAAGGAGTTAGTGAACTTTGTCATTGAACTGTGAAGTGCTACGAATAGTGTGAAGAAATTCATCAAGATTTTTCATCAATTTCTTCATTTAAAGAATTAGTTTTGAAGCATAAATTCTTGGAGAAAAAAATAAATATGAAATGTATATTTCATATATAAATATTTTCAAATAAACGGAATAAATATATTTATTCATATACTTATCATGCATGAATAAAAATTAAAATATTTTCACATTTTAATCATTTAGTTATTATGAATAAATTGTAAAGATATTATTATGAATTAATACAAAAATATATGTAGTAAACAACGTGGCAAGGAATGAAGAAGAAAAAGCATAAATATAAATATATAAATTAAACAAGGAACCTCTAGCTACAAGTCCCTAATCAAAAATTTATCACAGTGAATGGATAAGAGACTATCATAATCTAAGCCTCAATTTAAATACTCACAACATGGATGGAAAAATATGTAAACAAAGGGAAAATAATCACCTTTTAATATTAGTAATGCCTACATGTAAAATTAAACTTTTACTTTACATGAACATTACTGTACTATGCTCGACAGATATAAAAATAAATATCCTGTTGTTAAATATTGGTAATGAATGAAAGATTAGTGCAAATTAAATAAAAGAGATGACTATTTTGCAGTATTGTATAATTTTACTGCAACTTAATTTCCTATGTAGAGATTTAAAATAAGTGTAAAATCAAGTTAATACTGACAGCAAATGGACAATCATTCTATGACAAGATTAGAGGTATATTTCATCCATTATCTCTGTTAAAAATGTCTGCCCCCAGCTTAGGAGTTCTGTTAAAGTTTGATATTTCATAAACATGTATGCATTACAAAATGCAATCTACTTATATAACAATGGGAATAGTTTCAATAAGTATTTCACATCACAAAACATCAATATTACACAAAATGATGTTGCAGGTATTGTGAGAATATTTCCTTTGAAATGTACAAATCTATTATATATAATATATACAATATATATAACAATAAATCACAATATTAATGCATCACAAGGAAGATGCATGCTACAGCACCTATTGAAGATCATCCATACTGGTTTCCATACTAAAAATTCTGTCGAATACCTATTCCAAGGCCGAATGGTAGCACCTGTTTTCAGTGAGCTATGAATCAATGAACAGTATTTAACATGGCTAAAATCGGCAACTTATTTCACAGCGGCGGCACACATCATTCTGTAACTTGGTGATCTATAAATAAAGCAAGAATAGTGAGAGTTACTTAAACCAATGAAATTTGTAACAAAATAACAAATAGTACCATTAATTTACCTCTGATCCAATTAAATCTATTCTATTAGTTTTAATTTATCTATGTTAATTAAAATATTGGTTATAAAATCACAATACTCTGGGTTTTTTTTCATCAGTATTAACTTAGGAAATAGTAAATTGTCATGCATATACAGACTGCAAAATTCTAAATATGGCTATGATTGTTATAATATTTGAGCATACAGAGATATATAGATATGTGCCAAAAATATGTGTGCAATGTTTTCATGCATAGACAACATATTATATAAACACGAATACATGGGTTTTTATTCATATAAATGGACTGTTATGTGAACATTATTTTGGAAATCAATAATGATTGAATGGTATATGCATTATTTTGGCCATATATTGAGGACGACATATTTTCAATTTATGTTAAAAATCATAGAGTGTACTGATAAAAATAAACATTTTGAAATTACATTATAGTGATATCATTCAATAATTTTTTTTTAAATAGAGTAATTGAAATTTACCCATGTGAAAATAAATACTTAAAACTTTTGCTTTGAAATAAAATGTTCAAAACCTTGAATGATGAATATATAATATTCTTAATTTCTGTTCAGAAAAAGATGCTAGCAATGCTTGTAAAAATACTTAACATGTATTTTTCTAGAAATACAAAAATATTTGAAAGTTTTAGTTAAAAATTTTGAGCGATGCTAACAAATATAATGGTTTAATTTTTATGACTTTATATGAATTATGAAATAAATTACATTGAAACTATCACAATACAATTACTCCTTATATGTACCTTATGTTGAATCCTAGGTTGGTAACTTTTGTAGCGTAACTTTTGATATCGTGCTCTACATATTTCACATTCCAGTAGTACATCCTGTTCATTCAGAATGTCTAGCTCTGTGCTTCTGTTACTGACAATCATCAAAATGAAGTAGCAGAGATTTGGTGGAGTGACTTACACACACAGACAAAACCAGGTTAGGAATGTGAAATATCCAAAGCATGATTGACACGACCAAATTCACAATTATTATTATTTTTATCCATCACCTAGAAACCGAAACCGAAATCAGTTTTAGCCCAAACATTAGTACCAAACATTCTATGAATACATTTTATAAGTTGAACATTATATTTACCATCACCTAACTATATGATTTGTGACAAATATTCATGAAGAGATTCCTATTTATGCAATTTCTTGACACATGTCCAGGACAAGTTTTTCAATGGATCAAATATATATACACACATATATATATATATACATGTATATATTTTGCATAATGGTAGCATGCTTCTGTATACTAATTACCTTTCAGGAAATTAAAACCTTTCGAAGAAGCTTTAAGAGAGAACATACTACTTTAATAATTCAACAGTTAAGTAGTTATTGACATTGGAAAAGGGGAATAACTCCTACTACAAGAACAGATAGAGGCAAGATGCAGATGAAGGGATAAAACTCTTACAAGTTTCTTGGCCAAAGAAAAAGTTGTTGATCTGGTTACAAACCTACAGAGTTTTCTACTTCTAACTACAACATGAGAGTTCTGCCAAAGCCATGTTGTTTGGTGTATTTGGCAACAAGTAAATCAGCGTATCTCCGGTCTTCTTCAGACAATGACAGTGTCCCACCACTGCTGAATAAAAGTGGATTACATACACCATCTGTGAGTTACAACCTTAATAAGAATTTTATAAAGTTTGAAGGAAATTGGTAGAAGATGCTGGAACCATTCATTTCATAGTCCAAGTATAAAGAAGAAATTTGGAATAATCTGATCAATACATCCCATTCTATCTTTTTCTTATATTTTTTTTTCATGAAATAAACTAAGTTTAATGAAAGTACATTGAAATTTTCTTATATGAAATTTCTTACAGTCAGTAAAAGTCAATATTCATTCAGACCATATGTATCTAAAAATTATCAATCCAACCAGATACTATATTATCATAGAATGACCTAATTTGAAAGGACTTGGATAACGAAATAAAATGACAATGTTGATGATTATACCTGATACATATTGTATAGAGGGAACTACCATCTATTGACCCTTATCATTTAAGTGCAGCTTGAAAGCATGGTTGTTCATTGTTGCAAAATTTTCATTTTTTAAAGCCATGAATTTTCTGTTTATCATAACGCATGCATAGTCCTTTTCATGTAAGTGTGATGCCTTTTCATTTGCCTGCTGCCATTAACTTTTGCTAGCTGCCATTTACTTATGTCTGCTGCCATTAATATTTTTAACAAAGTTAGCAACATTAAAAACAAACCAACACAGTGCCAATGAACACATAAAATTAAGCTTGTGATTCATTTGGGGTATATATTAAGATTTTCTATGATTATATTTTGAGAAAAGATCTCAAACTTTGATCAAATTTCATGCATATAGGAGAAAAATCTGCATAATTGTGTTGAAATTTCATAAAATTGAAAGAAAATTAAAAGCAATGATAACGCAAACAGTAAATAAGAAATATAAAGGGTTTTTAAGGAAAAATTAATACTTGAAAAAAAAATCTTATTCAAATTTCACACTACAATATTCAGAAGAAACCTCCTAATATGATTTTAAATGAAAACTGATCCCTGTTCAATCTTAGTATGTATATTAAGAAAACTTTGGTCATATTTCAAATCTTGAATTTTTCTGGTAATGAAATAACAGATGTATGATTTTAAACGATTCACCTTCAGAGGCACGATGTTCAGTTGTGAAAACGCAGGGATGCAAAGAATGCATGAACAACCAGACATTCACACTGCATCAAGCAACATGCATGTTAGAGAGGGCAAGGATTAGCAGAAGTATAACAAATGATTAAATGATTGGATAATGCTGCATGATGGGATACAAGAATACTCTGCATTTTGTGACCCACTTATCTTGATAGAAATTTCGTAATATACCAAATTTATGTAACAATCTGCATAATGTATACATGTTTTACTCTTTTACAACTTTCAGTTTTAAAAAGTGGGTCAAATAATGCAAAATATAGCATAGTGTACAAGAAATGATGTGGATGTTCTGCATACAAATTCAATATAACTGTAACATATAATCTGGATATAAAATTCACCTTTCAAAAGTACTATACTATCTGAAATGTAAATCATCAATTGCACAGAGGAGTTTTCAGAATAACAAATTTATACGTATCATAAATGAATAGATATTTACCCAAAGTTTGGATTAAAAGTTTTTGTATTAAAATATTTTTAAATATTATGAATTTTGATACAAATGTTGCACGAATTTTTCTATGCTTCTTACCACAAACTTCTGAAAATTCTATTGATACTTACAATGGTTGATGTTGGTATCTGAAGGTAGATGGTTGAGGTGAAATAGTATCGTCATAGAAATCCTGTGAATTATGCACTAGACCTGGTCTCTTAGCAGGTCCTGTGTACAGAGGTTTCCCAGAGACGGTGGGCATTGTACTTGACTTCTTTGGACTAAAATCTGTTGAGCCATATCGTGATCCATACATTTCTTTTGCTGGGGATCTCACAGGAGAAGCAGAATGCGAATAAAATGAACGTGGTGTGGTGCGCCCTTCTTTGATGCTGAGATTGGTCTCACTCTTGGCATTTTTAAGAATTCCTTTCAGTCCGACACCACCATTTCGAGTAGGAGATGGAGATTTTGTTGCTGCTCTTGAAATTCCTGATTTATAACTTGGACTGCGACTCTGACGTGTTGGAACATGATCTAAATCAAGCTCATCATAAATTTTTTGAATCGAGTTGCTCTCCTGTTGAACAGCATACTCGAGTGCTTTCAGAAAGTTTTTGTCATTGGTTGGACTAGGAGCACCATATCTTTGCCTTTGATTGGTTGAATACTTTTGAAAGTCTTCTTTGAATCGATTGTCTACTGGAGATTCTACTATGCACTCGACAGTTTCCTTCGTGTTTTCATAGGGCGAACGGTTCATGTATTTTCGACTTGTAACACCATTTGGTTCTTTGTTCATTAAATAAGGACTATACATTAGTTGTTTCTTTGCTCTACTGTCCTCATTTAAATCAGAAAAAGAAAGCCCACGTCCCACAGGACTTTTGCTTGTGTTTGGACTATTAACCCTTCGAAAATCTTTTCTTGGAGAATGTTGTATATAACTTTCACCTTTTTCATAATCCATTTTCCCCCCTGGCTGCTTTGATAAATACTTTTGAACTTCTAAATCATCCATTAAATCATCATCATCATTTCCATCCAAAGATGCAGAGAAATTATTACGGAAAGAATTAGACCGTCGATGGGGATAAATTTCATGAGAAGCTAAAACAGGCGAACTCTTTTCATACTCATAATCATTGAGTCTGGAGTTCAATGACGGAGAACGAGTCACTGGCTCTATGCCAGAGACATTAAATGATGCTGATCTACTAGGAGTATTCAAGGAATCATCAAACGACTTTCTAGTTAACCCGAGTGATTCAGACCTTGAACGGTGTACTGGTGTTGATGTGACCTTTGTCTCCTTTGGTCTATCAACTCGAGCTCTGGGACTTGTGTAGGAATCATTCTGAGTAAGGTAATAGGAATCAGTTTTGTTGCCATGGTTACCCTTTATATAACCATTCACTGGTTCTTCTTCGTCTTCGTCATCATACAGACCTTGGTCTATGTAACGGTTAATAATCCCTGATACTTTAGTTAACTTCCCTTGCTTCTGTAAACGTGTGATTTCAGTGAACATTTGTTGTCGTTCTTGTCGTGCATCGTCTAATATGTTCTTCAGATCATTTATCATGTTCTGTTGTTTTCCTGTCAACTTCTTCTCTCTGACTAGATCCTGTACAAAACACAACAAATAAACAATCAAATCAACAGTGCTTATTCAGCCTTAAAAGTAATTTTTTTTCATTCCATAGTAACATGGAACATCATATGGCATGGATAAAATCTGGTAAAGAGCAACAAAAGTAATATTTGGCATACTGCACCTGAGCTTATTTGAGCAGGAATATTTAAACCAAAATAGCACTGCTCCTTGTGTATTAGTACATAACTATGCTAACAAAAACAAATTCATAGACACAATAAAGGTCAATAATTATAAAATCGCACTAATTTATGACTCTGCTAACATATCAAAAACATTCATATATGGTGGGCGCCTGTAAACCGGTTAACCACACCAACTGAGTGACGTTTGTTACTTCAATTGACAGTCCTATGTCAGTATCGTAACTGCAGCACAATCAAATATTTTTGTAATGTCGTTTTTTCGTGTATATTCTACTACATATACTATCATGTTTTGTGTGCATGTCCTGGGTGATTGGTTTCATACAGCTTTGTCAGATGTCTTCTGTTTTCTCTTGAATTTGGTTGCTTTAAGTGCCTACACCATATTACTTGTAACATGAAGCAATACTTCCCAAAATCTGATCAAGTGCAACACAAAATCTTTTCTTCAATATAGAATACACATTAATACATATATATATATTCATTGCATCTCAGACAAAATTGTGACATTTCATTGGGTTAAAACTTGTCACGTGGTGACCCCCTATGAGACTATAGGGGGCCAGTAAAATTTCTTTAGGGGACAATATGGCCACTGCCTGACCTTTTTGTTACTGCCAACTATATAAACAAAACAAGAGGCCCAAGTGGGCCTATATCGCTCACCTGAGTACCTAGATGATCAGTCATGCATGAAGGAAGAATTCATTTATTTTTGCATTAATGTGACTAAGTCAACACAGATGTGGAAAATATGTCAAACTTTATTTCAGGCTAGAATAAAAAACAACACTTTTTTGCACATCCATTCAGGTGATTTTGATATTAAGCATTTCCTTTGTCTCTGCAAGAAGTCATTCAGGGCAACAAGTCATTTTCTTTAGGTGGGGCCTTTTGTTGACTGATTTCAAGTCTGGGTCATGAAAAACAATTGTTTCAAATATTGTCCAGATCTAACTTAAAATTGCCTAATTTCATATGTTGAGTGTTGAGAAACATCTAAAAACTTATTCAGATGTGTAAAGAAATGAAAAAAAAAATTCTCCATATTTCAATTACCAAGTGGTATATGTACCATTGTGAGAACTGCTTTTTAGACATGGTGGCATTATCTGTTAACCAATTTGGATGAAATTTACCAAATTGATAGAGGACCTTTAGTTCCATGTTTCATTAA
The DNA here is from genome assembly GCA_035048485.1 of Pteria penguin. Classification (NCBI taxonomy): domain Eukaryota; kingdom Metazoa; phylum Mollusca; class Bivalvia; order Pterioida; family Pteriidae; genus Pteria; species Pteria penguin. Next base: position 62,557,094 of record CM068580.1, on the reverse strand, counting down.
AATCTTTCATGTGGTATAACAGCAGACGTGAAAAATGTGATTGAATTGTTCCTACACACCCTCATTTGGAAGTCTTAAAAAATTCATAGAAAATCCAAAAATTGAGATATTGACAAAATTCTTTCAAAGTAACAATCCTTACCATAATTATGATCACAATAGTCCATAAGAAATCATCATTATCAATTAACTAGGAAATATGACACTTTTTTTCTGCATTGAATCACCAAGTCCAAAGAAATGTCGAAAAAAAATTCTAAAATTTGATTTTGGAAGGGAACCAAAATGACAATACGTCTTCACTCATCCCTCTAGATCATTTCTATACATTCTGTTTGTCTCTGTATACAGCCCGTATGAAAAAGAATATTGTTAAAGGAGGGAACTCTTTTGTGACCTACTTTTGACAATGGTGGCGCCACCTGTAACGAGGTCTGGACGAAAACAACAGAATTTGAAGAGGATCATAAGTGACTTATTTCTGCCAAGATTTATTAAAATCCTTCAAACAGTTTTGTAGAAAAAGTTGAAAATGTGAAAAATGGCCAATCCCCCCCCCCCCCTTTTTTTTTTGGAAGTCTTAAACGTAAAATTCCTAATTTGATATGTTGAGTGTTGAGAAACATCTAAAAACTTATTTAGAAGTGTAAAAAAAAAAATTTTTTTTGACCACAGCTGGATTTGAACCGCTACTCTCCATATTTCAATTACCAAGTGGTATATGTACCATTGTGAGACCTACTTTTTAGACATGGTGGCATTATCTGTTAACCAATTTGGATGAAATTTACCAAATTGATAGAGGACTTTTAGTACTTCATGTATTCCATGTTTCATTAAAATCTTTCATGTGGTTTTGTAGAAAAAGTTGAAAATGTGAAAAATGGCCAACCCCCCCCCCCTTTTTTTTTTGAAAGTCTTAAAAAATTCATAAAAAATCCAAAAATTGAGATAATGACAAAATTCTTTCACAATAATATTCCTTACCACAATTATGATCAAAATAGTCATTAAGAAATCATCAATATCAATTAACTGAAAAACATGACACTTTTCTTCATTGAAATGACTAAGTCCAGAAACACGTCAAAAAAGCGTAAATTTCTATTTGACGGATCTTAACCCCGAACACAATTTTTAATAACCCATCTTTATAGATTGTTGAAATGCAATTAGTTTCCCCATTTATGTACTGGTTCTGGAGAAGAAGATGTTTGAACAGGGGTACCCTTTTGGGCACTTTTGGTCCCGCCCTGGATCCACCCCTGAGGGAATCTGGATCCCGAACACAATTTTAGTAGGGGACCTTGAGTACATCATTTACGCAAAGTTTGATCCAAATCTGCAATGTAGTTCCAGAGAAGAAGTCGAAAATGTGAAAAAGTTAACGACGGACGACGACGACGGACGACGGACAGCGCACTATGACTATAGCTCACTTGAGCCTTTGGCTCAGGTGAGCTAAAAACAGTCCATCCACAGTTGTTCCAGTAACCTTCCTCAGTGTGCCTGATGTGAGATAAATTGAAAGTGTCTCGGTGACCTAGTTCGTTGATGAGTATGGCTTGATTCTTGTTACTGTTTTATTGCCTTTGATTTATACAGGGTATAAAATGGTCCTCAGAACCACAGAGTCAGTAAAATCTATCCCTATGGATTTTATTGACTCTCTATGGTTCCATGGTAGGTCAGTAACAAACCATATAAGTAATAATGGCAGGCTAGTGGTTGAATAATTATCTTGTGACAACACTGTTGTGAGTGAATACTAATATGTATATAGCTAATAAGATTCTGAACAATAACTTTCATGTACATAATGCATAAGCTTTGGACTATCTCGAATACCTTCATAAAACCTAACGATACATACCTCTTTCAGCTGTGTATTCTGTCGTTGTGTATTAGATAACACCCCTTTATAGTTGTCTCTCTCCTCTGCTAGTGACTGCAGTGTTGGTATATCTTTCTTTGATGCCCCATGTAATAGTGTTGTTAACTGTTCAATCTGTGACTCTAGTTCATCACTATGAGACTTGGCACTTGCAAGTTGCTTATCAAACTCTCTAGATCTTGCCTCTAATGTGTCATTCCTTGTTTTCTCTTTCTCTAACTGAGTTCTAAGTTCCATATTCTCTGCTTGCGTTTTAGCGAGGTGCGACCTGCAGTCATTTAACACTTCATTAGTCTTACTCATTTTTTCGTCAATTTCCGTGTTAGCATTTTTCAATTTGGCTTGAAGAATGTCATTTTCAGCAATAGATGTTGCTAACGCTTGTTTCAGTTCAATCACATCTTGCTCTGATATACGTGGCTTTTTAACAAGTTTTTTCCATCTCGATATTTTTTCTGGATCATAACCTACATTATCAGTGCTATTCATACCCCAGATTTCTTCAGAAACCTTTCTGATAGGACTAGAATACCCTAAATGTATAGGTTTTCCTTTATGAGTAGGCGAAAATGAAATTTTTCCATCTGCTGCCTCAGAAATAGATAAGTCTTGAAGACTTCGAGACTTATGACCTGATGATAGTTCTGGCTCCTCGATTCTGACTGAAGTTCTAGGACGACTATCTGACCTTGACCTTGAACTAGCCATTTCATCTTCTGGTTTCTTTCTAAACATTCTTCCTCTTGTGTATTCAGGTGAATGAGATCTCTGTCTCAACGGTGATCTCGATTTTGGACTCCTGCTTAGACTCTCTTGTACTTTCTCATTCAAACGTTTCGTTACAGCATCAACATCTTGCAATTCTGTGTTATCAGATAAATTAGATTTTTCTAGAACGTCCATCTTTAGCTTTAATAGCTCAAGTTCTCTGTTTAAAACCCTAACTAGCCTTTTGTTAGGATCTGAATCTCTGCTGCTCCTTCCAGGAGATGTCTCTTCTTCTAGGATATCATCTGTTAATGGAGATTTTGTTCTTGGAGATCGAGGTGTTCTAGGTGACCTTGGTGACATCTCTACACTTGAAGGAAGTTCGTTTGCTGAGAATCTATCTGGACTTTGAATTCTAGGTGATCTAAGTGACCAGTCACGACCAGACAATCTATCTGTACTTGTTCTTGGTGATCTCTCTAGACTTGACCTTGGAGACCTAGGTGAATCTCTGCCCATTGTCCTATCCAAACTTGAACTTGGTGACCTTTCTCTAGGTTCATCGCTTTGTCTTAAAAGACGTTCTCTTCTTTCAGGACTTATACTGTCAAGGGGAGATCTAGATCTGTCTTTCAAGATAGATTTTGGCATAGTTTGTTCTTCATCGTACCCTGAACCAGGAGTAAGCGACCTTGATCTATAACCAGATGACCTCTCTGGTGACTTTCTCTCCTTACTTCTTTCTCTTGGAGATTCTGATGCTTTCTTCATTTTTTCCCTCAGTGGTTCAGTAATATTCACTCTAGGGAACCGTCGTTTTTCATTTTCACTTATATTTGTCCTTGACAGATCATAATACTCAAGTCTTGGTTCTATTGTTTCACTCACTACTTCTAAAATTCCTCTCTTTCCTTGTTTCTGTTCATCATCTTCTCCAGGTGAGACATTCTTAAACTGTACTGAGCTTTCTGCCCTCTCAGTGGAGCCAGGTTCCCTACTCTTTGACAATCTGTCTGTATCTCTAATGCCAGAACCGTTTTGAGTAGAATGATTTCTATGAGATGATTGAGGTGTTACACTAGGAGTCAGATCATCTACTTCATCTAGATTTAGTAAGTTGTGAAGTTTTGGTACAGTTTCGTCATTTTGACCATTGGTTTCTTTGTCATGAAAGTTAGCTTCATGCCTTGCTTGTCGTAAAGCTTGGAGGAGACTCATCATCATTTCAGGATTGGAATTTTGTCCTGGCATTACAACAATGGGTACTCCTGCTCCTAGACCAGGATAGAAGCTAGGAGGCAGAGTCCCAAACAAAGGATTAGGACTAGCACCTTCTGTATAAATCTCCTCCATACTGGTACTCTCTTGTGATTTATCCCCTTCTCGATCTAGAGACTCAGTTGTGTCCCCTTCCTCCTCCTCCTTTCTAAGCTTAGCTTGCCTATCCATCTCTTCTTGAAATTCACGTTTCCTATTTTCAAGTTCTATTTTTTGCTTAGTTTCAAGCAAAGACGGAAATAAATCGTTTGATCGATTAACAGTAGTAGATATTGTATGAAGTGGTACCCTCTCTTGTTCAGACTGGCTTTTTGATACAAACTTCAATTCAGTTTCCTCATCCTTTTCATCATTAGATGGTACACCTAAATCTTTGACGTCCAAACTTTCGTCCTCTTCACTTTTCTGTAATGCTTCAACACTTCTTTGTAAAGTCTCTGAACTTGTCTGCAAAGACTCTAAATGAGGGCTTCCTAGGGGTGTCTCATCAGTGCTATGAGGACTTTGTGGTGACACAGACGTTTCCTTTTCTTCTGTATGAGGTGCTAAATCAAGATGTTTTTCCTGAGGAATATCAATCTCTATATGCTCCCTTTTAGTCGGGGCTGATACCTGTGAAACTGATCCAGACAGAATGCTGATATTACTTTCATCGTCATCTTCTCTTTCTAGCGGAATATGTGCGGAGACACTTTCTGTGATTGTCTGACTGAGAAGATTCTCTGCCTCTTGTGGGACAGGGTTATCACCACTGAATGATTTAACAGAGCCGTTAGAGGAGGAAAACCAGTCTGAATTATCGTCTCCTTCTACAGAGCTAGATATACGAGTCGGAGAAGCTTTTCTTCGCTCTGGACTTACTGCAGTGGTGGGAGGTTTAGGTGAAGTCTGGAAGGCAAAAATGTGAAATATTTTATAATTTTGACTCTGTAAATTTATAAATCATTAATTGAACTGCATTGAAAAACTCTAAAAATTTTATCAAAATTTTCAAATGTAATAGAAGTCTTAAACATAAAGGGAGATGCAAAAATCTGTAATATCAAAATCTTTTTTATAGTGTATTCTGATTTTGTTTTAAACATTAAGGGACAATTTTGCTTTAAAACTATATATTACAGTTTCTAGCATATCTTTTGAAGAATTGTTTTTTTTTTCCTATTTTTATGTACCCACAAAGAATATACCTTTTTCACATTACTCTCATCTTTTAAGGCATGCCAGACATACAAATTTTGCCACACAAGTATGCATCATTCTAATGTGAAAGCCAATTTTTGTTTGTCTGGCAGTATACCCCTTATATCACATACAATATACAAATTCCATATTTTACATGATGTAAGCAGCCTTCCCCAACAAATTACTTTTGCCTGAATTTTCATTCATGACAAAATAACTCTTCACTGAGACATTACAACAGAATAACAGAAATTTGAGCAGGAAAACATTATATGTCACATATTTAATGAGTAAAAAGTTTTAATATGGATATTGGGTATATCAAGTTTACAAAATATATATTAATAATGTACTTGTTACTCAATACTATATTATTCATAACCTTGATATATTTACATAACATTGTATTACTTCCTTTCGTCATACTTTATTTTGAAATATTTTCTGTCATACTTTCGTTACACTTTATTTTGTCATATTTTATGTCATACTTTATATTGTCAAATTCAATGTCATACTTTTGTCATACTTTATTTTGTCATACTCAAAAGTCATACTTTATTTCGTCATACTTTATCTTCCTTATTTCACACAACCCAACAGAACACTTACCCTCTCTAAACTATCTTCACTGAATTCAGTTTGTTCATTTCCTCCAACCTAAATGAAGAATCAACAATGACTTGTCAGAACAAACAGAAACATTAATAACTGAAATCAATAGCAATAAAAATTACTTCTGATCGATAAATTTAAAAAAACCTAGCAGATCTAAATAGCACTCTGGCAAAATTTAAAAACCAGCAGATCTTAATAGCACTTTGGCATTAACAATAGTTAAAATAACCCACTCAAAGAGTAAAATGCTATCACAATGCAGAGGTTTGCTTCGTTTGTTTGATTCTTGTTTTACGTCACATCAAACTTATTGCGCTTATATCATTAAGGCATCTGCCTGATGCGGTACACAGAAATTTAGACCTTTGCAACAGATCTACTCAAAGTGGTGAGAGCTCTTTAACCATGACACAACACCTTGGGTTTTACTCAGAACTTGGGGTTTTACTGCCTTATCTGAAAAACAGGACACTAAAAAGCATCTGGCAGGATTCGAATCAGGGACCTCTTAGTCACAAGCCATACACCTAACTGACTGAGCTATGTGCGCTGAAATGCAGAGGTATGTCAAAATAGAGACAGAAGATTTAGTAATGTTTCAGATTTTCATTTAAATCCGTCCTCCTTTTCCTTGGTAATTTTCACTTAATATTACAAAACACTTCATTGTCTCCTGCCACTTGTGCTAATAAAGGAAATGCTGCTTCACCACTAATAATACTTTATTACTCTAAAAGAATCAAAATTCATTTCTCAGGGATGCTGCATTACCTATGTGATTGTTAAGGTTATAGTTTTATAGTTTCAAAGAAGAGGCTTTCATACACTTCCTGGGATTGTCCTTCACTTTTCTTTGAAAAAAAAAACATATAAAATACTGGTTTATATATATGGTTATGAAAAAGAAAATATCATGTATGTGTGTGTTTTTTATATCTGAAACAATTATCTTACTTTTCTTCTTAGAAGTGAAACATATATCATCAATGTATGCTCATCAAGGGTGCCTTCAACTATGTCTGCTGGGCTACAATATATATATATGTACACACATAAGTATAAATCTATGAATGATATCAAATCTATCTCTTTATACCTAGTCTGCGCTTTGATCTTATCTAATGTTTATTTTTTTGAATAAATCAGAACGGTGCAATACAAATTCCTTTGTGAGGACATTCAAATAAAACTAAGTGATAAGCTATGAGCAATATGTCAAAATTAAATTGTATAAATACATTTCAATACGAAAATGTTGAAAATTGCTGAAGCATGAGTCGTATACATATCCAGACAATGGTAGGGATTTAAATGTGCACTTTTGTCAATATAAGTGCTAAAATAGCTTTTTGACAAATCAAAACGGATTTTATATTGGTTTGTCTGTTAGATCATATCTTGCATTCTCACATTCAATCTGGCTTGAATCATACACAATAAAGAACATTAAAGAGCAGTATATAGATCAATCTCCTGTCTGACCTGCTCTTGGCATGTCAGTATAGGTAATACAAGTAACTCCAGACGGATACTGATTACCAAAATCTTTCCCAATAACATACATGATATTGTACACGTCAGCATTAGAGACAGCATTTATGGTCTATTTTCTTCTAGGGTTTCTTCGAATCAAACTTTAACTGGCATTTTCTAATTGACCTTGTTCAGTTATAGATTCATTTTTGAAAAGGAATCCATATATCAGTGTTATATAAGACCCCATAAATACTGCTGAATTGTCTGTCATTTTAAACAGATATAAGGCTATGAGAATGTACGATAAAGACCGTTCATGCATGTTTCTCTTGCGAAATCCTCATCAGTAATCCTACACCTTATGTATCCTAGGATTAGAGTCATATGAAAGATACCTGATGGAGCACATATTTTCCAGTGTGTTTCCAAAATAGCATAATTTTAAATAAATGAATTATAAATATCATGATTATTTTAAGTTTAGTTTGATTAATACCGAATTTCCAGAATGGTTTCAATCTCATAACCCACTTCATGGGCTCCAAATTTACATTCACATACCTATACTTTTCCCTTTTATAAGAATTACCCCTCATTAATTTTTCACAAATTTTGTTATCACTCTGAACACAGAAAATGTGCTACTGATATTTCTAGGAGTAAATATTTGAGAAAAAAAAATTCAAAACTTATAATAATGCACAATCTGTAAATCAGAGGTGAAATTAAAGTGGTTTTTACAGAGGAAGCATCTCCTGCACATCAGCTATACCTGCCACCCGTATTTAACCTGATTATGAGTAACATATCTACCATCTATGTACAATAACAGTAAGGGGCAGGCGTGGTGTAGTGGTTAAGCGCTTGGCTTGCGGCGCCGACGATCCGGGTTCGATTCCCGGGTTGCGCCACTATGTTTAAGAGGTTGGTAACCTCCTGCTTCCATGTCGCGATATAACTGAAATATTGTTGAAAGCGACGTAAAACACCAATCAACCAACCAACCAACCAACAATAACAGTACACACTCCCTACCACAAATATGAAGACAAATATTAACTTACTTTAAAATGTTCTGCTTTATTCCCAGCTGTTCCTCTACTGCTTGTAACAATACTTTACATTGGTCGAGTTTATCCTGCAAAGATAATGTACGCATTCACACATGTAACATTCATTAAAAAATAGGAAAATCATCCTACACTTTACAATGAGTCAACCATTATGAAATATCGGAATAAAAGATTACTTCAAAGAAAATATTTGAACTTTTTAAAACAAACACCTAAAGTCTCAGCATTATGCAATATTTGAATAGTTTTCTAAATATGCTAGTCAAGTATAGCTCACCTCGTTCAAAAATGTATGCCATGTAACTCCCAAATGGTAGAATTATTCAAAAAATTCGAAAAAGAAGAATAAATCGATCAAACCTGCATTGAACATTTATACCCCAGACTGCTGCAAACAAGCAGTTTGCATAAATGTACAGCAAAATCGATGTAGCGAGGATAAGTTATATCGCGTATAAACACATTACCTTTAAAATAGATTCAATATTTGGACAAGTTTAGTAAACGTATACACACACCAACTCTCTACGGCATTCATACCCGTATTATGTTATTAAATAACTTAAAAATTGATCTGAGGAGCAAACAATTACACAGGATTATGCACGCCCTCTTTCACTACCTTCATTCATGGATAAGCTCGGTGTCTTAGGGGAGAGAACAATGCAGATGTCACTTTATCTCATTATATGATCGATATACGTGTTATTGATCAGCGCCGTCGATCTTTCAAATGTGGTATACAATATTAAGTAGAAACACAATATTCATTATTTATCACAGAAAGGTCTAAATTTCCGCAATACGACACGAATACATTCTATCGACAATACATTCTATCGACAGAGAGAGATGTGTTGCTACATGATTTCATTTTCAGAACCCGGATCTGAAAGTTCAAACTTACATATGGATAACACTTATTTAATAAGACATACACACTGATCTTAAAAATAACGCACCCCTTCAACTTCCTGACCTGTAAACCGCCGAACTCCGGCTGCAAGTACATCGACATATATCTCTACCTTTCCCACAAAGGGAGTGTTTAACTACATCAATTCTTTACAGTTGTGATGCCGTAAATACATGTACATAATAATTCGCATTTTCAAGATAAATGGTGCATGGAAACCTTTGGTAAGAACATTTAAAACATATGACTGAACTCTACTTTAAAAGTGAACTAGTGGTGCATGTATCCATAAATGCATAGTGTGGTTACATCCTCAAATGCGCCGTCTGTGCTTCATCCTCGCTGATGGTGCAACACGCAGTAAAAATGTTCCATTTTGAAAAATAATTTCGACTCTTAGATTTAAACTCCGCATAACATCTCTGTAATCATTCATTCGCGGATTTAATGGGGGTTGCACCCCCTCCTTTGCTCGGAAAATTTTACCAAAAGAAAAGGTCATTTCGACCATTTTTAGTTTTTAGGGCTGCAACCCCCCCTCCCCTTGTAAAACATTAGTCATGGGAGACTGCAACCTCCCCTCTCACTCTTTCAAAATTTTCTAGATCCGCCTATGTCATTAGCAACAACATTAACCGGAAAGTGTTTTCCAGAAATCTTGCTTGACGCATATCATTTTTATCATTAGAGTCTCTCTGCCATTTCTACTTTTCAAATCGACCTAACAAAGACACATGATTTCATTTATGATCTTTTGTCTATATTTTTATGCCAATGCGAGTTTAGTATATCAAACAATTGCAACAGGTACTCCCTCCATATAAAAATCTACATCGAAAAATTACTTCACATACATGTAATAGCGTACTCACCTTTGGTAGATCTGAAGTCTCTGTGTGGAGTTGAAGTAATTTCAATAGCCAGTCCCCTGTCCATAAACTGAAACAAACATATGCAATATACATTTACATTTTCGTACATATCTGAATAATAAAACCCTTTACCTACCGCACATCCCAATATCGCAACAGATGGCCTTAATGAAAGTGGACCATGTTTGACCGGAATAATACAAATAAGGAAGAAAAATATAGCATACTAATTAGTTTTTCAATTTTTGAAAGAAAGATTTGAATAAAAAGAATTTTTCCTACTCGGTATCAAGGGCAATTGTGTATTGACCAACGGACTGGGGTTAAACTATCTTGGCATCACTAATACTCTCTTATCCTTTACGTTAATTGCAATTAGCACCTACCACTTCAAAGAATAAATAGATTATGAAAAAATATATGAAAATCCCTCCACAAAAGACTAAAAGACATTTTTGTTGAAAGGATTAGGTCAACAGCGAAATCTACTCAATTTTACAACTCTATACATTTTAGCTGATCCTGAGCATTTTTTATGCTAAGTAGACGCGTGGATAAGTGACGGAGCAGAGATTTATTTATGATTTATTTTTATCATAGTTTAAACTTCTCGCACTTAAAGATAAGAGAACAATGACTAAAATCTGATGTATATTACGCATAGAATATAACTAATCCATATTAGAAACAGTGTAAACAAACAAATTCAGAGAATTGTGTTCCCCCGCTTTCTAGCTTCTATCAGTAAGGGTGCAGTGATCTGTGACATACTGTCATGGTTGTGCATGTCTACAGACACACATATGAGGGCCCTACGTCTTACGGTAAAAAAAGTTACATTGAAGTAAGTCAAAGGTCACGGTCAAGGTCACATGATAAAAAATTCTGGTTCCAACGGAAAGATATTGCAATTAGGGAAACACATGCCAAATTTGAAGACTTTGCGTCTTACGATTAAAAAGTTACATTGAAGTAGTTCAAAGGTCACGGTCAAGGTCACATAATAAAAATTTTGGTACCAACGGAAAGGTATTGCAATTAGGGACACACATGCCAGACCATTGAGATTTAATGTCCCCACGCTTTCGTGAAAAGCGGAGGACAAAAATCTAAAATCAAAAGTACAAGAGACATATGTTGACGTTTTTGAGCCTTTCAAATATTTAAAATCAATTTCTTTGCTCCAAAACCAGCACACTTCGAATCAAAATTACATATTCGGACGCTTAAAAAAAAAAAAAGACAGTAAACAGAAGGGGCCAACCGTAGTATTCAAGATGAGTGCCCCCCCCCCCCCCCCCCTCTTTACACACACAAAAATGTTTGAAATGTAAAGCTCAAAAGCTCACTTTAAAATATTTCTTTCATACAACTCGAATATTGAAACAACTAGTTGTGCATTTAACACCTTTGTTACATGCATCAAGTTGTCTCACAATGATGAACCGTCGGACGCTATGGACTTCACTATAGATAACAAAGCAATTCACCTAGGGACTGGACTGCATGACATCCGGTTTTGATTCCCAGTGTGCACCACAATGTTTAACAGGTCGATTACCCCCTACTTCAATGTCGCGATATAACTGAATAGTTAATGAAAGTTATGTAAAGCATCAGACAACCAACCGACCAATGAGTGAAAAAAGCTTGGGCTCTCGCTAGGGGAAGTTTGTTACGTTACTATACTACATAAAGTATAACTAATGTTTCAAAGCAATTCCTGTAACTGTCATCGCATTCCTAATTAGTTAAGTCCAATAATTTGTTGATTCTTTTTATTTCTGGTCCCCTAGGACAATAGGAATTTGCGTAGCGCCAGGAAAATGCATTGTCCACGGACAGACAGACCAACAGACAGACATAGAAAAATCAGTTTAGTAGAGCCCTGTACAAATTTTTGATATAAGCCAAAGTGTTCAAACCATGAACTTTAGATACAGGTTCATATGAAAGTTTAAAAAATACTTTGAATTTACAGGCATAAAAAGTAATCAATAAACAAACATGACCACTGAAGATGGGTGACAGTTAAATACAGGTAGATTAATCATATGTTTCTCAATTTTATACATGTACATGTATGAATTGATAAATGCAAAAATTATTTGTTTTCAAGAACACATTTACTACAATATATCTACATAGGAATATGCTGAAATATTCTAAAGTAGATAATAAATATTGTTAGGCTTTGGGCAAATATCCGAGAAAACATTTGAAGTTCCTCCGTGCATGTTTGACAGAGGTAAATACAATACTTGACAGAGGATAGGTCAAGTCTGTTAACTGTAGGTACACGTCACAGACAAGTCTTCCTATATGACTAATCATGCTAATTTCGAATGGAGAACTTCGAGATCCTTTGCTGTATAAATAAAAAACGGCATTGAAAGCTTTTACATTTACTCTCAACGACTGCTAATTCATCTCGATTAGCGAGTCGACCGTACGTTATAAAGACTTTCTACGTGCTTTATAGTTTAAAATATTTTCATTTAAATAATACATTCAAAGCATGTGTTATTCAACGGATTAAAAGTCTAAACAGGTTCGTGTACATGATGTACCATATACTGTACTCGAAGCTTTTATCATGATGGACTATAAATCATGAAAAAAAAAAAATATTAAAAGAGAAAAACTTTCTGAAGTAAAGACATGTATTGCCGTTACCTATATATATTTAAGTGTGTTTAATATAATGAATCATGCTTGTTATTCTCTGATTTATGGGCCAAAAGTTGGCAATAAATTAATAAAGAGCCCGTGGCTGTTATTGAACTATCTTGACCCAAGTGCAGTACCTGTTCCAAATTTTCTGTTGGCCTAATACAATTAGAGTATTAACTTGGGTAATACAGTGTAGGTCATTTCAAGTGCTTCATCTAATAGAAGCATACTTTGATTTTGTTCGAAATGTCCTATGTGATATTTGAACTAATTAGGATATCCACCACCACCACTTTATGTACATAAACCATGACAAACTACATGGCGAGATTCAAACTTGTAACATTCCGTGTATCATTTTTTTGCCGGTAGGAGGGGTGGGGTGGAGGTATTGTTTTACCCTTATTTTGTAGTTGCACCTGCTCGGTGTATGGCTTCATAATTTTGTCCTATGCTACGTACCCAACCGAAGCAGTGAGCAATGTTTTACGTACCAAAATATATAATGACATAGGAATCCGATTTATATTGTCTCAAGTCTCAACTGCAGGACAGATAGGCAGGCAGTGGGTGATAAATCACCTTAAAAATCCGAACCGACAGCCTTAATGGAAAGTGGGTCCTCAGATATGAAAAGCTATTTTAGTACATGCATTGAAATCCCCTACTTTGAGATAAAATACATGTATATTTATGAATACTAACTGGTCTCAACTCGAAACTTCGACTTGTACAGTTTTAATTAAGACAGAAATCAATCACAGGCATGATTCCAACTCCAGACGAACCGGTCTTACAATAAACCCATTTAGTATTTATCAAACTTCGATTCACCACAACACCTTTCGTTTGCACTTCCTGATCTATAAATGTTCGTGCTATATTTTTCTTCAATTTTTTTTATTCTCGCTTAATGTTGATGTTAATCTTATCGTAAATATTAAACCTCGCATCCATTGGAAGTTAATCGTAAATGACAGCGGCAATTTATTCTATCATACCGACCCATGTCCTTTACGGTGAGATATTTGAATGTTCTATAATACATCCGTCATACGGATTCTGAAAAGCTCGTGATCTTAGCGACCTTATAACTCAAGAGATAGGGGCGTCTAAACCATTAATCAACAAAAGCTACCTACCATCAAAGGACAATCTATTAAAAATTAGGTAGGACGTGTCAAATCTTGAGCACTTTGATAGTCATAACAGACTTTACAGAATGTCATAATGGAAAATATAATACTTACAGAGGATATTTACAAGAAGGTTAAGACGATGTATATTATCGACTTATGATTTATAGGAAAAACCAGGAAGGTTGATTATTGAATCTACCTGAAAGATTATGAAGTGACGAGCACTATGTTAAGGCTCAAAACCACTCAAACTTCTAAGGTGAACGTCTGTCATACAGATTCTTTTCTTTTCTTTTTTAATTTTTCATCTAGAATTGATTTCGAATATACCTACCCTATTTACCTTGATAACTGAATGGTTTTTCCCAAGTGTACTGTCATAACAATTACAGGAAAACCATATTAAATTGCTCTTTTACGACTTGATAAAAGGGTATATTGATGCGATATCTCTTTGATTTTACTAATTTGAATTACTTAGAGACAAAAACATTTACCTCATCTGGGCCTACAAATAGAATGCTATTGATAAAAATTGGACTTACTTGTATGATAAAGTATTTCTCGAGTCGAAGTCTGCAGAAAGTTCTTTCTGACACCAGTCTAGTAGAATCTTCTTGCCTACCCCGATACTTCTTTCATACGGCGAGCGACCTGAATTCAAGGTCAAAGTACATGTATGTGTAGATGTCAAGGTTTGTACAAAGCTTAACATATATGTAACAAGAGACATAGGAGACAATGTTATGAATATATTACACCACAAAGGATGCATTACAAAAATACAATGACTGAAATATGTAACAAACTGATAATCAATATGAGGGTCAATTCATATACAAATATTTCAAAGAAGTCGATGTTAAATGTATCAAATTCTGGCAGTAATGGGCTACACAATTCACTGTCTGCACGGTCTTAATAGAGACAAATATTTTTGTTACAAAGTAAATAAACGCTGTTTTAAGATATTCATTTTAGCTCATAAAGATAGGTTATTTCAATAAAAGTGTGTTCCCATTACCGGCATTCAAAAGGAAAGAAAACTTTGTATAAGAAAGCTAAGTATCATCGGTACATACATAAAACATAGTTTAAAGTATATCCCCAATTACTTTACAGCTTAATCAAGTGTAAATTTTATTGTAGGTTCTACCCAAATGAGCTTACAGCCTTGCATCAACATTCAATATGTGGTATTTAAATGCTAAGCATGGAGGAATTAACTTTAAATTTGGAGGAAATTTATTATAGCTCATACGCGGAGTGTGTGCCCCTTCACGAGGCATTCAAGCGGCCGGGATATTGAATGGATTTGTTTGTAGGAAAGGCAATAAATTATTGATAAACAATCAGGGTCGATTACACAGTACTAGAGCGGGCATATTTGTAGAATGATAAGGCGGCAGATAGGTGAAGTACTCTTACCTATATTGTGTATACCATAATTTAGTATAATCAGCCATAAAATGTCCAAGAGAGACTTGACGTCACCATCCAGAATATCTACAAGGAAGAAAGAGAGAGTGAGCATGTACATGTACCTGACATGTTTAATTTTCATGTAAATTTATTTCGATCAGACGTGGGCGACAGTCCCGTACCATCTGTGTTACTCGTACATATAGAGGGTATATTGATCTAGAACGTTTTCAGACCAGTAACACTGAATATTCCTCAACCCGAAAATTTCAGTTTTCCCTTACTTCTGTTTGGCGGATTAATATTGGGTTTCTCATGCAATTTTATTTTTTCTTCTTTATTTCATTGGGAAAGGGGGGGGGGGGGGGGGGCTGTGCTGATGAACGTAATATGGACTTTGTTATTTGTATCACTTTCCGGTCATAGTTGCTTTCAAAGAGTTTATTTTTCGTCCATACAACACAGTGATTAATATTGCATACATACTTCTTTGCCTATATCTTGGACTACTAAGTCGCCACGTCATTGAAAAGGTCTAGTACACGCACTCTACGAATCTGTAGAATTCTAAAATCGCTGAAATTATTATGCTACAATGAAGAATAAACTATTGGTTCAATTCAATGTATTATCTTGATATTTACTGTCAATACCACAACATTTCATTCTTCACTTAAATACGATCGTCATGCACATTGGTCATTCATCACACGAATTTCACCTAGATAATGACCAAACTTACGAAAAAAAAAAAATAAAATAAAGATAGTTATGGATTTTTTCTTTTGGCAAGATTGTGCCAGAGTCATTTAACGAGTATGAATGTCTCTCAACCAACTAATACACATGTCAATAATTGTAATTATCTGTGGGGATTGTTTTCCAAGGAATATTTAGGTACACGAGTTCTAATAGACAGAGACAGACAAACGGACGGATGACGGACAGAAGGACCACTATGTCACGTTGCTTCGCCTGAGGCGCAAGCGACACAATAATGCAATATCTGCATTTTGGTGGTAATTTTACAATTCTGTGTTCGGTGTAATGCAATCCAACAGATTCTATCTACATCGTAATGTTGATCAAAATCGTGAAATCCCTCTAAATAGGAATTGCTGGCAGGTATTAGTATATACCTCCCTGTTTTATCACACTATACTGAATGTTTACTCGCTAGCGCGTGCAACAAAGTCACTATTTATTTCAGCATGGTATAACGATATCAGTTCTACGCCTGCCTCATACCAAAGACCCGAATACACCTCCTTGTACACTTACCTCATGGTCAATATTAAATCAATTTTCGCTAAATCTGACATCAAATATAAAATCACTATGAATATAGGTCCCGATAGAATTTAGAAAATAATTCCAATGTACATATCATATCAAACTTCATCAAATTCTGTCTATGCGGGTAACAAGTAGTAACTTGACAACAATTTGGTACGTGCGGTTGACGTAAATTGAAAACACCTCAGTGGATAAAGATACCTGTGTCTATAGACCAAAAAAAACGGTTAAACTCCAGTCAGGTGGTACAAAACTGCGAATCTCAGGATATACAAATTATCAAAGGCTTCTCTAAACATGTACCAGGACCGGGCTAGAATTTAGCAGCATGCGTCGATAGCGAATTACTGGAGCGCACGAACATATAGGCCGCGGCGTTACTAGCATCACTTCGTGTCTAAGGGCCTAATAGAGATATCACAAAATCTTGTTACCCATAGCTGGCAACGTCTTTGAACAACAATCAAAAACACGATGACATTTGACACCCGTACATAAATAATGTATACAAATTTGTCTGATATCGCTAATGATAATTAAATAAAACCCGAACACGAATCAATGATAAGCCCTACATTTAAAGTTACCGTGTATATGCTGCAAAAACATGCGCCTATTAGAAAATAACTGATAATGCACACGTTAGCACGACATAGCTCGCCATCGCAGGGTCTTATTAGCTTTTGTCACCCGGACAGGAATAATTAGTTCGGCTTGCTACTAAAGGGTCGAATACCTTAGCATTAGTGGTGTAGTTACGATAGAGGAATTTAATTTGGAATACAGAAATCACAACTATTTGATCGTCTAGATATAGATTATTATCTCTTGCGAAAGTTGACACTAGAAGTTAAAGCAATAAATACTCAAGTACTCTACAAGTGGCGTGTGCTACCATGAAGATCGCGATAACCTTTAAACTTCACGAAAATTGAGGGAAAATATGTTTTATGAGGCGGAGATAGGTATCAGTTTTCTTAAGAAAGGGAATGTGATAAACGATAAATGCCAAAATGAAACAGGAAGAACAAACAGCGCGAAAGAGGGCAGAACTATAGGAAAAACGAAATGGAGATAAAGGTTTCTGTCTGTCATTTCACCCAATTTTGGGAAATCTCTGTCTATTTCATGGCGGTACTAACTTTCAATTAAATTGTGGCTTACTGCTAAGAGCTGTAAGTATGATGAAAGTGTCAAATGATTCGGACCTACACACAGCGTAATGCGGTACGGGAATCCTCGTGACGCGGACTTATATAACCAAATATTCAACTAGACTCTAACCTACTACCTGGACCAATCACTATCACTCCGGCCTTCGATGATAAACTGGACAAGTACCCATTTAATGTAGATGAACAAACAGCTATGCTTTCTTCTCTGTTCACAAGCCGAAATTCCGATACATACACACGACTTTAATTCCCTTATCTTAGATCTCGACTGTATAAACGGACAAACAAAAATGCTTTGAATTTAAGAGGACACTGTGATTACAACCAAGTGACTTCGATAACGTGCAAACAAAACATGAATGCAATCGCTTACCGCAATGTATTAATCCAGGCTTGGTTATGTCAGCAATTTTTAAATGTTCCCCTTTCACTTTATGTATTGAATGTTCCCGCCACGGCTAGTGTATTGAATGTTCATGCTATACTATGTGTATTGAATGTCGTGCATTTGATGTCCCCGCCACACTTTGTGTATTGAATACAGTGCATTTTCACGTTCTCATTATATACGGTGTTCCTTTTCCATTGGTATATTGAATCCTAGCATATTGGGTGTCCTGTGCATTAATTTAATTGAATCCGTCAATCGCATTAATGCGATTATATTTGAGTTTGTACGTTTCTTTTCTTCAGTAAGAAATGCATTTTCAAATCATTATTTCACAGGTATTTAGATACGTAGTGATAGCATTGAAATCCGCTATATCCCTACAGACATTTATTGAGTAATTACCTACATTATAGGGGATTCGATGAATAATTTATCCGCCGATAATGGAAAATCGAGCACAAGGTCGGGGAAGGTCAACTGGATATAAGAACTTAGATATATACATGAACAATATTATGAAATCAAGGGACTTACTACACCAGGCTCGTAATATGAAGCAATTCTTGGTCATTTTATTGATTTCTCATTAAGACTGTCGGTGCCGCGACAGGATTCGGGTCACACAGGTGATCTGGGTTCGACCCCTGCCTTTGCCAATATTAGAATATTTCAAGCAATCTTTACCTTCTGTGTAATTTCGATGTCACGTAACACATAAAAATCGTAGAAAGCTACCATAAACTCCGTTGTACCAAATCAATGCAGTTACTCTGATTGTCAGCTTATTATATACACATGTAGACACCAAAGTTTTTTTCTATCACGAAACATACAGTAGTAAAAGTGTCATTTCATTTAATTCCACACACTCGTATGAATACAAAACATGGGTTTTACATATATGCATGTACACCGTCATCGTAATGCTCTATTATATACGGTACTAAACCTAGTGTCAATACATATAACTCCCTGCATTTGTCAACTGAATTATGGGTATTATCCATGATAGGTAAATATTTTCGCTCATGTACATTGTAGATATAAGTAATGCTTTTTGCACTCAGATGCAAAGTTCTTCAAACAATAGCTTTATATAGTGATCTCCCTCATACCAAACATATTATCCTACTGGTGCACATTTGCTTTTTAAACATTCAAAGTAGTAAAAACAATATTTAGATAGTACGAAAAATTAGCAAAGAATTTAAAATGCTCTTTGAACAGTAGCTAGTAAATTGCTGCTACTTTGTTAACTCTGGGTTAAGTTTCACTCATTCACATTATACAAAACTAGTATAATTTGTAACTTATTTAAAATAATTTCCCTCCTTTGATGTTCTGTTTTATCTGGCTATACATCAGGTACTTTAATAATTAGACAGTTTTGTCAACACAAGTCTACCACACATTAAAGATCTCACCTTTACGCAGTACTACTAGATTCAGTAAATTAAACACAATTTTGTAAGTTCTTACAGTTTCTCAAGCATTAACTTAACACAATTAAACAAATGTATGTCAGGCTTATTGTATTTTTCCAAGGAACATGACCTATATGCCTGTAACTATGACTGAAACTCATACAGAAAAACTTACAGATTACATATATCTACAATAATATAAAACATCGAAATGTTTGTTTGGCTTTATTTCTTCACGTCACGTCAAAATCATTTCATTTATATGGTGACGGTATTTCCCTGATCCATTGCACAGATGCAACGCCTCCTCACAAAGCAGTGAAGGTTCTCCTAAGTGCCAATATTTACTATAACGTTACTATGGGACTTTGGTTTTTACTGTCCCATCTGAAATACAGGAAAACAATAAGTTGCTTGTGGGACTTGAATCTGTGACCTCCTAGACATGTACAAAGCACCCTACCAAACATGAGTTATATCAGTTTAGTATTAAAAGGCAAAGCTGTAGTACAAACACAGAAGCTCAAAGTATGACTGTTAAAGCAATATAGAATGTAAAAAGGCCCAGGGATATCTATGTATACAGACTGAGAGCCAAGTTGCAGAGTATGTATTGGTCCTTGCTTTGGCATACCAACAAAGATTACTTTGTAAGCCTTATTTGTAGAAGCACTGAAACCATGATCATTGTTTAATACTAACCTTGAGAAGAGAATCCTACTTTGATGCCATGTTTGACCATATGAGAAGTGGCTATTGTAATGTAATCAGTGGGTGACGGATCCCCTACATCCTAAAAAAAATTCGAAACATCATTACGACTTTGTACACAAAGATTTCAAAGAAAACTTAACAAAATTACAACATAATTTGAATTCAAAATATCAAAAGAGTTCTTCAAACACTGAAGTTGATTTTCTAGCCTAGTAAAATACTCTCTGCCTGTGAGAGTATGTGAGAACAATACCTGCCTGAAATTCAGACATATAATCTATGAAATTAATTTAAAAAATTTGATGTACTTTAGTAGTATGACCACTAGCCAAAGACATGACATGTATCTGGGGTTAAGCTACAAATTTAAGTGATGTAAGTTTTCTGTTATTTCCTCCTGTCCAAAAGCCATTGGAACCTTGACAAAATAACATGAATCTTTGAATGAGGGGGAGAAGATCATTGGTTATTGGTCAAGGTCATTGATATTAAGAAGCAATGTATGCCATATAACGATGCATGCAACTTTGTAAGGAAAAAAAGGAATCTGTTCTGCTGATCTTTATCTTCGAATTAAACATACCCATAAAATAAACAAGTACATATATAGCTTGTTAGTAATACATTCATAAATACTTTATACATACAAACAAAACTCACCTCAACTGTTTTCACAAGTTCTGCATCATTTTGTAGTAGATCAATGAGCTGACAGATGACCTTGCCCTCTTGTAGACTGGTTATCCCTTCTAGGGTCACACCCACCTCTTTAAGAAGAGAGTTTGCCCAGCTCAGGTATACCTAATACATAGAGTAAACAAATCATGAGAGTAGATACTTGTGTTCACACTTTTGCACTTAATCCATCATTATACCAGTATTTGTATTGTAATATGTTTGTGCATAGAGTTTCAGTTTGAGAATAAACAACATCTTTAAGAAACATATTTAATTTTATAATTATATGTAATATATCCTTATGTTGTTATAAGAAAATATAGTTATTTTCAAAGAAGAATATCATTACCATATACTTGAGATGTCTCTTTTATAAAAGTTTAACTGAAACTTGAAGTTGCTGTGTTGCAATGAATATTGTATGTCATCAATTAAAGACAAACATGTATGAGTTTACTTTAATACTCATACCAGATCATATGTAGTAAAAAAATTTTTTCAAAGTGGGCAGCTGAGTATTCATTTTATAAATCTTTAAAACAATTAGACAGTTTACAGGGATATCACCATTCAGAATTGTAAATTATGCTAAAATAAATGTTGAGCTATGTCTTTCATATTCAGTTAAGTTATGATTTACACATATCTTGAATAATTCATTATTGTACAGACTGTTTAATGGTTCATCATGAGCAATACAAAACTTTAGTCAGGGATACAAGGGAATATTTGTATGTATGTATGTTAATTGCAGAGAGTTATGGATAATGTATACATACATATGAAATGTTATCAAATAATAGTATTATAAATATACAGGTATAATTTGGATATGGTAAAATACATTAATAATAATATAACATATTATTTGCATGTTATAGGCAAATGTCAGTGCCTGTTACAAGCGAATGAAAATTATAAACCTAAAATTTAAAAAGTTTCATTAATATCAATTTACCTAATTCATTCCTCTAACAACATTCTGTGAATAAAGGTTTCTAAATAAAAATGTTATTAGTTTAAAACTATAGATTATATGATATGCATGGTAATTTGGTGGGTACGCATAGTATTTATGTCTACATTGTATGGATATACCAAATCTTAGAAAGACAATGTTAATACTAAAGTCTAAATTGATTCACCAATATATTGCAGGAAAGGCTAGAAATAAAACACATTTATGGATAAAAAATAAAATAGAATATAAAACTGAAGATACTAGTGCACATCACACATATATTACCTTTCTTTTACTCATTCTAATTTTCAGAAAAATCCAATTTATAAGTTTTCACATAATATGCACACATAAATTTGTATTGATATTTTTGTTTTAGCACAATAGACAACTTATTTAACATATATTCATACATATATTACTTTTCTCTTCCATAGTTCAAGAGAAAGTGAGGGGGCATAATGCAATGGCTATTTCAAATCAGCAGGTTCCATTCAACAATTCAATTAAAACTACTATTTGATTAGAATCATAGTGTGTTAGATGATATGTTTGCATCTACCTTTACTGCAAATCAAGCCCGACAGACCGTTCAAACACAGCAGGTAGTCTACATAACAATAGTGATCAGACGAAATGCCATTGGTATTTAAAAATATTTAATTGTCTTCCACCAATTATTATAACATGAAAAGAAATGTTTAAAAGTCCGATTCAGATGGCTTTCACACCTCAGTTATTTCTTTACAACAATATTTAAATTTAATCCCTTGTCTTACACACTTTATGCCGCAAATGATATTTGCGGGTTGCAACATGTTCCTGTTTAACATGTAATTTCCTATTTTCGTCTGCTTTTACTTTTTAAATTATTTAAAAAATATATATCATTTTTCTGAATTTTCAATTGAACATTTATCTAAGCGCTATATTACCTGTAGCACGGACATCGTTACATCTTCACCTGCATAGCGCTCCCATTGTCCATTTTTAAATGTCCCCGAAAATGTCAATAAGTGAAAGTGTGTCCGTTATCCGCCATGTGTAAACAACCGCAGGTGCTTGACGTCACGCATGCGCATAAAGCCTTTCGTCTGCATTTCCTCTTCCGACAGGGTTTGGAAGCTGTCAAAGCAGTAATGTTTACCTTTTAGGTAGTTGTATTAATGAGAAGTTTGACTTTTCATCGCTTAAATGTTTTATTATTGTTGTTGATGCGATAATGAGTTTCAGCTTCCATGAAGTGAGTTTTGTTGCTAAACAATCATTAACTTATTCAGTAAATTCATTTATGATTTACTCAACTCAGACTAATGACTGTCCTCCAGACAAATCAGTATTACTGTGTGCTAGCCTATAAATAATAACACAAAGCAGTGTAGCACATTTTTGTCCTAGACATGATTCAAGACAAGTTCCAATTATTTGCCCCGGCGTTTCTGCTGCTGTTCTATGACTATAGCTCCTTTCATCGTATTAAATCTTATTCATACGAAATAAAGCAAGTAGAAATTATTATACGAACATAAAATTATGCCCTCGAAAATAAAGTTTGGGGAGTATATAGGAGTCACTCAGTTTGTCTGTCAGCCTGGTTCAGAAGTTCTGAAAGCAAATCATCATACAGTATAAAAGATAAGGGCTTTCATATTTCACACACACACACACATTCATCTCAACAAGTATTACATTTTGATACCAAGACATTTGACCAAGTGACCTTGACCTTAAACTTTGGCCTTATAATAATACTTTGGTTTAGAAGTTCTGTAAGCAGAATTCTGTTACAGTACCAGTGTGCGAATTTAGCGGTAGTCCGCCGCCCATGACTTACCCAAAACCTCGTAGGGCTATCCCAGATCGAATTGACCACGTCCGAATGGGCTATACCGTTTTTCAATGTCATGTCATTCATAGACTTGTCTTTGTACTTGACGCAGCATATTTCGTGAAAACGTTTGAATGAGACAGATTTCTGTATCACTCAAACATTTTTTTCCAAGCATTCTGTGTGAGGTATAAAGGCAAGTGTATGAATAACATCGCACAATTTACATTGCTTCAAGTAGCAGTCATGTTACCTTTGAAATATTTTGAGGGAGCAAGGCCCTCTATGAATCTGAAACGTAAAACAACAACGGAAGAAGAAAAAATAGAAAAGAAAAAAAAGTATAAAAAAGAGGTTAGAGTGCGTGAATTCTAATCGCATTGGAAAATTGGACGTGACTGGCTAAACTTTGAAAATACAAAAATGTCTTGTACTATATGTATAACGTTTTGGGGTAAACGATCGGGCGATTTACATCCTGGTAACCAAGTTTGGCTTACTGGATGTTCGATATGATGAACAGAGTTACAATGAAAATTGTAAAAACTTGCAAGAAATGGAAACTGAATTTGAAATGGAATATGAGAATTAAATCCTTATTTGAATTTTGTAATTGTGTTTGTTCAATCATACCTAACAAATGACATCTGGGCTAACCCAATTTTAATGGGGCTATCCGAATTTCATTTTGGATAGCCCCCTGGGCTACATGTATTCCATCAATAATCCCTGAGTTTCACACACTGCAGTACAAGCAAAAGAACTTTCATATTTCAAACACACATACTAAGCATAACATGTACTACATTTTGAACCAAGACATTTTACCTACATTATGGTGAAGTGACCTTGAACTTTTGTCTTATATTAATAATTTTGTTAACACGTTTTGTAAGCAGTATGAATAATAGAGCTTTGATATTTCACACACACTCAATTACCATAACAAGCTCTGCATTTCGATACCAAGACATTTGACCTAGTGACCTTTACTTTGATCTTTGGCTTTGTAGTAATACTTGGGTTAAGAAGTTCTGAAAGCTGAATTCTCTTACGATATAAATAATAGGGTTTGGAGATTTCACACACACATTCACTTAAGAAGCACTACATTTTTACCCAAGACATTTGACCTACATCAGGGACGTATATAACACACGTCCCTGACCTACATGTAGTGATTATGAACTTTGGTCTTGTATTAATTATCTGGTTAATAAGTTCTGAAAGCAGATTTCTTTTACAGTAATATTTCACATACACACATTCACCATAACAAGTTCTTCATTTTGATACCAAGCCATTTGACCCAGTGACCTTGAACTTGACCTTGTAATAATAATTTGTTTAAAAAAGTATATTTCTCATATAATGTACATGTATGAGAAGAGGGTTTCATATTTTTTTCATTGATAATACCCCTTGAACAGTAAGGTTTAAGGTTTTAAATATACGTTAGAAATGTGTGTCATTGACCTTGACTTAGACTCACTGTTAGTCCACAAAAAAATTGTTGTTTTTCAACTCTGCTGACATGATCTTTATGACAAACTGAAAAATGTTCACAAAAGATATTTACAATATCAAATTTATGCCATTTATAATGTATTTTGATACAGAATATTCTGTATTCAGTCAGTTATAAAACTCTAAATCCTGGAAGAAAATTGTCTACAGTCTTATCAAGCATTGTTTAGTGAATCATAAAGGTTTGCACTTTAAGATTCAGGAGTGAGTTTTACTAAAGGTCGTAAGCCCAAACGTAGACGTAGATGTAAACTTGCCAACTAAATTTACATGTACCTCATTTGAATTTTTCTTGAAGTCTATGTTCATACGTAATTACATTGTTAAATGATTTAACATGTATAATTCAGGGTTTTTCAATTGATAAATCCAGTAGTTCTTACTGTTACCCACAAAACTGGTGGCCATACCCCCATTTTTAAATATATGGGGGTATAAAAACCCTCATTTCAATATTTCATTGGGAACACTGGATCTTTTACGTGCCAACATATACCATGACATTGGGCCTCAGTTTACACTGTCTCATCCAAAAGGTCAGATAGACAAAAGATGATAAATCACCTTTAGAAAAATCCGAGCCAATAGCTGGAATTGAGCCCAGGTTCATAGATTTGAAGCCCATTGTAATACCGCTGTATCAACCCTAAATTCATAGTACTCTTGAAATGAACAATTTACTGCATCCATGTAATTTATAGTGATCAGTGTTTTGAGGACATCATCATCTTAGGGTCATGGCCAAGATGGATGTGAGACCAAAGATGATGCATGGAAGGGAGCGACCTGCTTACAGACATCCTCAGCATACCCAGAAAGCTTTCGATATTCTTAATCAAATGAGAAGGTCAGTATATTCTTTTCTCGCTTATTTTGATTTAGTATTAAAATGTATATCGTAAAGATGGTACTCAATGATTCTCTTAATCTGAATGTTTCTGCAAAGCTTCTAAAACGCTTTCTGAAACTCAGCTTATAAGAGCTTTTGTTACTGTGATTGAATGTTATTGAAGTATTAGAGAAAAAGCTTGATCTTGACTGAACCAGGAGCAGATTTGGTGTTTTAGGTAAGAAGTTTGCTTGTTGTACGTTGTACAGATGATCTTACATATTTAAAAGGTTGGATACCTTTTGTGTCTGTGTCATCATTAAAATGTAATATTGTTGAAAGAGATTTAAATTGTATTCTACCACTTAGATACTAGATAGTTATCAGGGCATGCCATTGACCTTTATAAAGTATAATATTTTGATATGTGGCAAATGGCAATATGTTATTAAATCAGTTGAATATTTTATGGTTGGTTTATGATTGAAAATAAAAGTGACAGATTTTATGAATCCCTTTACTTATAGTTGAAAAGCAGTAAATATTCTCATAAAGACAAGAAATTGTTCATTTCTTCTTTTTCTTTTGAAAATGAAAATGACAGCACTATATGTCATTACCATACGAATTAGATAATCTCTCATTTTTGAATTTTCATATTTTTAACTCAATATATCAGCATAATCTAATTACTAAAGAATAGGATCAAAACTTTTGCTTACCTAAAGACAAACATTCAGAAGGTGAAAGTGAATGTTAAACAATGCCAATATTTATCTTGAAAAGGTATATGTAATTTCAACTTGAAAAGTTCTAAGGATTACCAGTATTAACCTTCAACAGGCAGTCATACTTTATAGTACTTTATATTTATAATCGTGCATATCTGTGATCTTTTTTCTTTCTACAGGCAAGGTATACTGTGTGATGTGACAATAGTAGTGGATGAAACAGAGATACCAGCACACAAAGTCGTCCTCTCTTCCTGCAGTCCGTATTTCTATGCTATGTTTACAGGAGACCTATCAGAAGCCAAGCTAGACCGTATCACACTACAAGAGATCGATCCTAAAGCACTTGTACAACTTATAGACTTTGTTTATACCTCAGAAATCCATGTGACTGAAGAGAATGTTCAGGTAACACCAAGCAAACATAATTCATATGGTTTACCCTGTGGTCATTCAACTTTGTAGTTAGCAATAGGCTTGTTAATGAATACTTGTTAAACTTTTTGGAAATAAAAAAAAAAAGAGTCTAAAAGACTGATTTAGAATAAAGGTTTTAAATAATGTTTTCATGCTCATGCTACAGTGATATAAAATCTCATATCCCCTTACTAACAAATCTATTAGACACTAACAAACTTGTAACTCACTAACAAATTTGTAAGACACTAACAAACTTGTAACTCACTAACAAACTTGTAAGACACTAACAAACTTGTAAGACACTAAAAAACTTGTAACTCACTAAAAAACATGTAAGACACTAACAAACTTGTAACTCACTAACAAAATTGTAAGTCAATAACAAACTTGTAACTCGCTAACAAACTTGTAAGTCACTAACCAACTTGTAACTCACTAACAAACTTGTAAGTCACCAACAAACTTGTAACTAACTAACAAACTTGTAAGTCACTAACCAACTTGTAACTCACAAACAAACTTGTAAGTCACCAACAAACTTGTAGCTAACTAACAAACTTGTAAGTCACTAACAAACTTGTAACTCACTAACAAACTTGTAACTCACTAACAAAGTTGTATGTAGAGGTATATTGGTTTCACAGTGTCTGTCTCTCCATCTATCTATCTATTGACAAAGCATTTCTTGACTATAACTTAATAACTTTTCACCGGGAATTGTGATGCTTCACACATAGATTGTTTATGACAAAAGAAGCGTCCCTATTCTTGTAGGCGTCCAAAGGTTAATGTTACAGAGCTGTCCTTTTAAAAGTGTTTTTGGATCGTATCTTGTGCCTTTTCAACCTACAGTAATCATAATTCACACATAGAAATTAAGATCCATATGATCAAAGGAGGACCTTCATTGTTTTTGGGTTCAGATGTCATAGAACTTTATGCTTTGAAAAGCATTTCCAAACTGTAACTGGATGGCTTTTCAGCTTAGAATTATATTGCTTCACACAAATAATGCCCATGACCAAGGGTAGTGGCTTCTAAACTATAGGACTATACTAAGGTGGTAACCAACTTTTCCATCCTGGTGGCCTATCTGGCCAGTACAAATATTATATTGTGGCAGGAATGACCAAAATATTGGACTTTAATTACTCCTCCATGTTTTAATTTTATAAACAAAATGACATTAAGGTAGTCTGGGTTTAATTCAGTAATTATGGCAAGATAGTTTCCTTCCTTTGTCTTTTCTCTGGGGTTTAAACGTTCTCTCCAAATGGCCACATTGGTCTCAATGTCTACAGTTAATAACATTTTCAGTAGGGGGATAAGATCAAAGTTTATAGGAATATCTAGAATTGTTAAGTGTTTGTATATTGCAAGAGAATTTTCATTTGTTTACAACCTAAAATTACCATCAGGATTTCCAAATTTAATAATCCAACTAGGCTATTCGTAAAGGGATTTGATTGCATTTTTGTCTGTGATGCCTTTCCTCATATGGCAGAGTTAGATGTCTTTTGTTTTCTTTTATGGTAAAATCCCTTTCCTTTGCCCTTGGCCACTGCTAATTTTTACTCCTTCCATAACTTGTTATCCATGAGATGAGACAAAGGTGTGACATAATCTTTAACCAAGATCATTTCCCCAAAGGCAAATTCACTGCGAACCTATGATTTGTATGATTTTTCTTTGCAAGGGGGGGGGGGGGGATGGTTGTCCTGTTAGGACTGTTTCAGCTTTTTCTCTTATATAAATATATATATATTTTTTTTTTAATTACAGACACTTTTGCCAGCAGCAAACATTTTACAAATGACGGAAGTTCGAGACGCATGTTGTGAATTTCTGCAGTCACAATTACATCCCTCCAACTGTATAGGCATCAAGGCATTTGCCGATCTCCATGCTTGTACAGATTTACTTAACTATGCGCAAACATATACAGAGCAGCACTTTGTGTAAGTTTTCATAACAGAAATAGTTACCTTGGTCTAACTGAAATTCTTGTGCCTAACAATAAATCTTTGAATCGTTTTCCTGTGATATATTGTCATATGAAATTCATAATATTTGATTCATTTTGACATTTTCAGGGAAGTTGTCCATTATGATGAATTTTTATCACTACCTCCCTTGCAAGTCACTAAAATGATTTCTAGTGATAGAATCACAGTCACAACAGAGGAACAGGTACATGAATTTTAATATGCCTCATTCATTGATCTTTATCAAATACAATGTACATGTATCTAGTGGAAGATGTCATTTAATCTGGTTTCCCTACCCTCCATTCTTTCATCAATATTTGATTATTATGAGCTGTAATCTCAAGCATATACCAAACGAAGTGTGTATGTGTGGGGAGGGGGTAAATAGGAATCACCATGTCCGTCTGTCCTGATTCGTATCTGCTGCATAACTTTTGTACCGTAGGACTAAGGATGATCAAACCTGGTATGTGGATGCATCATGGGAAGGGGATGTGTCATGTACCAAAATTAGGTCACTGGGACCTTGACCTTGGCTATGGACCTCTTTGATGGTAAAACCTGGGCCACTTCGTATCCGGAGCATAACTTTTGAACCATAGCACCTACATGTAGGTTTATCAAACCTTACATGTGAATGTATCATGGGAGGGCAATGTGTTGTGTACCAAAATTAGGCTACTGTGACCTTGATTTGGATCTTGACCTAAGCCGGCGTGGCCTAGTGGTATCGCGTCGGACTCCTGATCGGGAGGTCAAAATTTGTATGCCCCGCATCATGCAGATGCCGTCACCATATACATGAAATATTCGTGGTGTGACGTTAAAACAAAAATCAAATCAAATGGATCTTGACCTTAGACCTCCATGATGGTAAAACCTTGTTTATCTCAAAAATAGTTCAGATCCTCAACCCTAAACATATATTTTCTGATTCCTCATGCCAAGACGAGTTGTATAGCATAAGTTTGGGATCCCCAGGGTCATTCCCCACCCCTCCCCCTTATTTCAGGAATCTTCAATTATCTCAAAACTGGTTCAGATCCCCACCCCTAAACCACATATTTTCCTATTCCTCATGACAAAACAAATGTGGATACATCATGGGAAGGGGATGTGTCGTGTACCAAAATTAGGTCGCTTTGACCTTGACCTTGGCTTTGGACCTCTGTGAAAGTAAAACCTGGGCCCCTTATTGTCTGTCGCATAGCTTTTGAACCATACATGTGGATGCATCATGGGAAGGGGATGTGTCATATACCTAAATTTGGTCACTGTGACCTTGACTTTGACTTTTGACATACATGATAGTAAATAGCACCTAGGATTATTATACCTGCTCTATGGATGCCTCATGAGTTGTCATAAAGGGATGAATTATTGCATGTCGGCACTTTGTTTCTGCAGGGGGTATTTGTCCCATGAGGACAGCTCTAGTTTATTCTCCTTGAAGTTTGATACATATACTGCAAGCATATTTGTCAGATCTTACTGTGGTTTAGGGAAAGACTGAATTACCTGCACTTACATTCTCATTGCAATGGGAAATTAATATTATAGAAGCATATGTTACCCTTCAGTCTATTTATGAAGTTGGCATGTCTCGGTAAATGAGGTGCTCAACAAATGACAGTGAGGTCCTGGGTTCGACTCCCACTGTGGGCACATTGGTGTCCTGCCTTCAGATAAGACAGTGAAAACTGTAGGCATGGCATATAAAAGATCCCTCAATACTTTGGGTGATCTGTTTCAAAGGTATAAATTTCTGTCCAATGCATCAGACAGATGCTGTCACTATATACATAAAATAATATTGGAGTGACATAAATCCATAATCAGTCGATTGATCAATTAATGGATCAATCAGCCTTCTATCAATAAATGAATTTATGGTGCATGGCTAGGTTGCATAGCAGCATGTGAAAATTTCTTATTACATTGGTGTCCTGCCTTCAGATAAGACAGTGAATACTTTGTAGGCATGCATGGACTAAAATTAGTTGTCGCCCAAGACAACCACTTTAGCTTCCGTGCCCCTGAAATCCTCCTACTTGATTGCCCAAGTGGCAACTAAAATTCTTGAGTGTTAGTAAACATTTTGAGTTATTTGAGCGTTTCTTTTGTTGATATCAATGGTCTTCGGGTGCGTAAATGATCTCCATATGTCAAGTGTCAGAAGTCACGGAGGACCCACACTTAAACTACATGTAGTAGGCGGACACGGACTCGGAAAACAAAACTATTATTTTCTCTAGAAGTTTGAATGTTTTAGCATTATTGTGGTAACATTTAAATATTTACTTTAGTATATCTTTAATAGCGATAAATCAAGGTCTCTGGGTGACCCCTGATTTTTGTTTCTGGTTCATGAGAGGCAGAATGACAGTAATGAGAGACAGAATGAAGGGGAAGATGTCCAGGAGATATGTGAGTCGGGTGTGCAAGATATAGAAAATGAGCAGCCAGAGAGAAGTAATGGGGAGAGACAGTTGGATAGGGACAATGATACATGTGAGGAGAGACTGGGAGAAGAGCAAGAGGATAAAGATTCTGAGGTGTCAGAGAAAGAAAGTGATGTGATTGAGTGACTATTTTGAAATTGAAAGAGAAATAGAAAGTTGTTGATGTTTAAAGTAATTGGAATTAAATTGAAATAAGTATACAAACTTTATATTTGAGAAATTGAATAAAGTTCGAAAAAGTGTCAAAAGTCTGCATTTATTTATGGGCTACCAAACACTTTTCTGGGCTTCTCATTTTTGAAATCTAGGGGCCTGGGTGACTACCATGTGAAAACAGTTAATTTTAGTCCCTGGGCATGGCATCTAAAGGATCCCCAAATGCTTTAGGTGGTCTGTTGCAAAGGTATAAATTTCTATCCAATGCATCAGACAGTTGCTGTTGCTATGTATGAGAAATAATCTTGGAGTGACATAAAACAATAATCAGTCGATCGATCAATCAGCCTTCTATCAATAAATGAATTTATGGTCCATGGCTAGGTTGCATAGCAGAATGTGAAAATTTCTTATTTTAAATGAAAAATTTAGAAGTGGTATAAAACAACAAAGAAAGGGTTTAATATAATAAGAGCTTTACTATAATGTTAAATCTCCTAACTATTTAATTTTTAACTGTTTCATTTACTCTCTTGTTTATAACTATGGCTTTACTTTGTTACAGGTGTATGAAGCTGTATTATCCTGGGTACAGCATGATCTAGACAAACGACAAGAACATGTGGCAGAATTACTAGAAAATGTTAGATTACCGTTAATGACCCAAGAATATCTTGTGCAAAAAGTGGAAGAGGAGCCTTTGGTGAAGAAAAGTAGCAGATGCAAAGACTTTTTAATAGAAGCTTTGAAATATCATTTACTTAGATCAGAACAAAAAGCGGTGTATAAAACTCCTCGAACTTTACCAAGGACTCCTCTTGGGTTGCCAAAAGTAAGCATTTTGTCTTCAAACTCAAAACAAAAACCTCTGGAAACTTGAAGTAATCATGTGGTCCCAACAGTATTAAAGCCAGAAAAAAACAAGACTGACCATATTTTAACATCCCCGGTCGAAAATCTGTTTTGTTCTTTTTTTGGGGGATTGATATTCATTGGTGAACAGAAAGTACAAACCAAACTGACAATCAAGTTACATGTAAACAACCTTGTTAGTTGTACAATTAAAAAGCTCTGTAGATGAATTATGGCTAAATGTTGAGTACCATTGAAAGTCTTAGTGTTTAAATTTGGCCATCTTAATGATAGGGCTGATTTTTATGATGTCATTCAGGAATTCCACACTTTATATTGTCGTTGTCACATTACAAATTTTAAAAAGTCAAGTTGACCTACTAACATTTAAATTTTCATTATGTCATAATAAACCCATATATTTGTTTTTTGGCTTCATATACACATGCATTTCAATGTTACATATCTACTCAAGTTTTAACTACTGAAACTTGAAAATCTCCCAAATGTTTAGGTGATTTTCAAATTCCAGTAATAAAGAAATTGGAAGTATTTTCCAGGATCTGGTAATAAAGGCATGGGGTCAGGAAGTAATTGATTTGTTTGTACTAAGATTACAAATGTCAGTTAATGTGCGTCCATGTGTGACAGACTATCTTACCATTACATACGAGGATATGTATACGTCATAACATGAGAAGGTACAAAATGTCCACACCACCCAACCAACCCTTTGATAATTTCACTTTTGGGGCATGTATATTAAAAATAAAAGACAACTCCAACAACAATGTAAACCATATGTATATAATGAGTGATGTGTGAACAGAGGACATTTTTTCTGATGTTGTATGCAATCATCCGTAAGAAAATTTCTGTGTAAAAGTAAGAAAATAGAAGCTACTACATGTATTACATTTCCTATTGATGCTAAGGATATCCAATAGTGCATACTTTAAACTCTTTAATTCTCAATTCATAATGTAAAGTTTATTTGATTACTTAATTATCTAATTTCAGCAAATAATATATTAATTGTATAAAATAATGTCTGAGCTTGTAAGATTTTATAATCTTTATTACATACGATTCAGTACCGTAAAAAGAAAAGCATGGTCTTCTGTTTCTCTTTATGTGGTTTCATTAACAACAGGGAAACTTTTAAATCTCAAATCTACTGAAACTTGAAGTGATTTCAATGGTTTCTTACACTTCAAGTAATAGAAATTTGACTGTAGTTGATTTATTGTTTTGACATCCAGGGATCAATATTCATTTTCTGCAATATCCATGCTTAAAATGCTGTGTATCACAAATTAAATAAACCCTTTGCTAATCTTTTTTAACAAGAAAAATAACTCTGTTGAAAATTACAGATACTGCTTGTAATAGGTGGTCAAGCTCCTAAAGCTATTCGTAGTGTAGAATGTTTTGATTATAAGGAAGAGACTTGGACTCAGCTAGCAGATATGCCATCCAGGAGGTGTAGATGTGGTTAGTATACTGTATCATAAATGTGTAATAATTATACCATCTAGATTTAAAGAATCATACTAGATTCTTCAATAATATCTTTATGATGTCACCCAGGAGGTTTTAATGTGGTCAGTAGATTGCATTATTTTATCTGAGTGTCTCTGTAGGCCATTTCACAGAGAATTGTCTGCCCCTTATAGGAACTCTCTCACTTTCTGCGTATCATGTGGTATATAAAGGCGACTGCTATATTCCATGATCCGTTGTCCATTAAAGTAAATTAAAGGAGCTGTCATTGCACTGCTTATACATGCACCACTCATTTTCTACTTCTGTGCAGACAACTCACCTTATTAAAGTGGCCTATTATGCCATCTAGAATTTTAGCATCATAGATCATAGACATAGTTAGTATGCTATACATGTAACATATTTATTGTAATTATGCAATTGGTTAAAACTTGTTTAATAGTCCAAGATACATTACCTGTAAACCCACTTTACATATTTACATCATGTGGGCTTCGTCAAATGGATCACCATTGTAAAACATGAGATTTCTACCACTCCAACAGAGTCTACACCCTGTGTAACCTCACTTTACATATTTCCTCAGGTGTAGCTGTAGTGAATGGTCTTGTTTATGCTGTTGGAGGTTTTAATGGATCTCTTCGTGTGAGAACTGTAGATGTATATGACCCTGTTAAAGATTTATGGACATCATGTCCCACTATGGAGGCCAGAAGGAGTACATTGGGTGTAGCAGTATTACATGGCAATATCTACGCAGTGGGAGGATTTGACGGTTCTTCTGGTATAGTTGCTTTCTTGTTTATTATGCACCTGCATAGGATTGGTGATTTTTTTTACCAGTTTATCCTGTTTGCTTTACTTATAAAAACTGGTAATGATAATATAAGTGAGAGAATCTTAAAGTGACTACAACCATAAAATAAAAATAACAAGGAATAAATTTCAGTAGAAAAGAATGAATTAAAGAAACTGTTATATGGAGGTGTAAAATGAAAAATTAAAGGTTCTTCAGCAAAAACACCCAAACTGCTTTAGAGGTATGCAGAAAAAAAATTGTCATACTTTAAAAATTATTGGACTTGTAATTTATATCAGATACACTACATACACTGTTATTCTTCAAAATAAAATGATTTTTGAGTTGGCTTCGGTGAAGCTGCACTCATTGCAATCACTTTCTTTTCAGGGGTTATAACTTTCACTACCGATATAGAGCTTACTACGCCGCTGAAAAATGAAGTGCCGAAAAATTACTGATGTTGTCTTAAAATTCTTGATCAGCACAATGTACCTTTAGCTCAGTTAATTTAAGCTAAACATAAACTAGTTTCAGTAACTCGAAAAAGGAGTTGCAATAATGTTTTCAAATTTAGCGTAATAATATGTAGTTGTGACTACTTTACGATGTGTTTACCACCGACACCGTCGGATGTACTCGATTGTGCAATTCTCCGGACAAAGCATTTGTCTTGATCTTGTATCGCTTGTTTTTATCGAAATATTTAAATTAAAGTTTTCCCCAACATGTTCTGGAACTTTCGTTCTTTTTCACATATATGACAAATTTAAAGATCGATCTTCCCGCATTTCCTCTGATAATGAAAATGCAATATAAATATTTAGGTAAATGTTGTATGTTTCTAAATATAAATGATGTTAAAACATTATGAGAATCGTGAATAAGATGGTTATTTAATGTCCCACTTGAAGGAATGTCGTTCCTTGGCTCAGCTTCGACTCGTGACAACAATGCAGTAAAACTTGTTGTCATGAAGTTGTCGATTGCACGTTCATTTCGGATACAAGCAATAGCAAACTCTTTGCCGTAAGATAGTATGAAGAGAGCAAATTTTATTAGCATTTTGTACATAGGTATAATGACGATGTAGTTGCAACAAAGACCTAATTTTTGCCATCCCCCCCCTAAAATGGTAAAATGATTACATACTTAAAATCAGCAAAGCCGACTCTCAGGACTTTTGAGTCCTTTGATTATTTTCATTTACTAAAGAAAGTTATCTGTGGTATGTTTGTGTTAACATCATCGCTGATGCAACATGATCTGCTAATAACTAGATTACTGTAAAACCCTTTAATTTCACTTCTCTAAAATTTCGTGATTTTCAGTTTTACATATTTCACTGCCCTTAATTTTAGCAGTTTTATGATTGTTTAACCCAATACTAGTAATACAAGTATAAATATATATTCTCAGTGGCATATAGAGTCTAGATAATAAGGCGAGATAAAGTTTCAACATGCTTATTCGCATTAATGAAGAGTTTCTTCTTGTTTGTTTCTTCACAGTTACGTAGGCCATGTTTAGTAAAGTATTTTGAAGATTGACATGACGTGTACCCTGGTGACCTTCTCGCCAGCATGTCGATAGGGCCTACTAAATAACGATACGGATCAGGTGGAAGCAACTCTGGAATCTAGATGATATATTTCGCTGCCTTTAAATTTCGCAATTTTTTATCGCTCATGAAATTCGCAAACATTAAGGGCTTGCGAAAATCTAGGGGTTTACAGTATAACAATATTGAAATAGTTAGTAAAAAAAGTGTTTAAAACAACTTATTCCAACAAAAAAGCAGTTCATTTTCTACCCCACATGATTAAACATAATAATTATGATAAAAAATTATACTGAAGCAATAATATGTGAAATTTGTTTGGTTTCTAAAAAGTACAGATGACATAAAATATGTACAGATTTACATATCTTAAACATCAGTTAGTGTTTGAAGTACCGATAGGGCATGTTATTGTAATAAGCTTCAATACCTGATTTACTCCAGTCCATGAAGTGTTATAAAGTCCTCTGGAATTCTGATTGAGAATTGAAGTAATAATAAAAGACTCTATAATCCATTAACTCTCGATAAATGGAACTTGAATGGACCATGTTAAACAGTCTGAGTTAAGTATAGTTCGTTAGGGATATATACTCATGTTTGAACTAACAGAACATTTCAGTTATTGATGTTTTAGTAAATGAGGGTCAACTGTACATGTATCACATTTCAGGACTCGACACGGCAGAATGCTATGATATCAGAGCAGGAGAATGGAGGATGATCTCAGCAATGAGTACACGTCGGAGCAGTGTTGGTGTAGGGGTGTCAGGTGGTAAGTCTGCTATATATGGAGGATGATCTCAGCAATGAGTACACGTCGGAGCAGGGCTTTACATATGAAGATATTTTTCTTACTATTCATCAATTATGAGGTTGGTAAAGAAAAAAAATCTGGAATGAGTAATTCTATGTTTTTTTTGGTTTTTTTTTCAAGAAGCACAAAAAATAGTCTCCAGATCCGTAATCCAAGTAATAAAAAAGATCTGGCCTAAAGAGAAATAAAATGGTGAATCAGGGGTAAATTTAGAACAGATCCATGAGATGTTGTGGTTTGCATTGTACATAAATGTACATGTCTACATACCAGTTGACAGAACCATAAGTAGTACATGTATATATTTGTAAATATAAGTGTCTATGTACCAAGTGTAAAGGTCTATTTACCAAGTGTAAGTGTCTGTGTATTTAAAGTAGTAAAGTAATTTCATTAAAGTATTATATTAGCTGTGTTTCAGCAATATAATCAAGACATATGTTGTATGGCTAGGTCATCTGTATAATGAACATATGAGACCCATTAGCTTTATTTCTTTGATCTGTTCAGGCTATCTGTATAATGAACATATGAGACCCATTAGCTTTATTTCTTTGATCTGTTCAGGCTATCTGTATAATGAACATTTGAGACCCATTAGCTTTATTTCTTTGATCTGTTCAGGCTATCTGTATAATGAACATTTGAGACCCATTAGCTTTATTTCTTTGATCTGTTCAGGCTATCTGTATAATGAACATTTGAGACCCATTAGCTTTATTTCTTTGATCTGTTCAGGCTATCTGTATAATGAACATTTGAGACCCATTAGCTTTATGTTTTTGATCTGTTCAGGCTATCTGTATAATGAACATTTGAGACCCATTAGCTTTATCTCTTTGATCTGTTCAGGCTATCTGTATAATGAACATTTGAGACCCATTAGCTTTATTTCTTTGATCTGTTCAGGCTATCTGTATAATGAACATTTGAGACCCATTAGCTTTATCTCTTTGATCTGTTCAGGCTATCTGTATAATGAACATTTGAGACCCATTAGCTTTATTGCTTTGATCTGTTCAGGCTATCTGTATGCAGTTGGAGGATATGATGGAGCATCCAGACAATGTCTTAGCTCTGTAGAATGCTACAACCCAATGACAGATATGTGGAACCCTGTCGCTGAGATGTCATGTAGAAGAAGTGGTGCTGGTAAGTTGAAAGCATTAGATGTTTTGTGATATTTTTGCATGTTACATTTTATATTCAGACTCTTACAAGACACTTAAAACAAGCATCTAGTTCATAATATTGATAAATTTCTCATAGTCATACAGTGAATGTTAAAGTTATTTCAGCTATGAAATGTGGAAATCTGCTTTTGCCTTTGCTCTATGTAAGTTTTGGAAATTTCAGTGATCTGTTTTAATTGTGTGATAGATTATTAAATGTCTCCTAATTTGCATATTACCCCTAGTTATGTACATGTATCTTTGCTGATAAACTCCTCAAAACAAAGGATATTCATAAGCTTATTTTAGTAATAGGCCATGAAGTGGGCAGTGTATTAAGTGTTCACTGTTTATATGCCCACATAAAAATGTGGATGTATTTTGCTATATCGCTGTCATCTGTCTGTCTGTACCATCTATCTTGTCTTCGCTTTGGGAGGATTTTGATGAAACTTGGTACAATGAAAGAACACCATATGAAAATATGCATATTGGAAGAGAATGCTGTCCAAGAAAAAGATACAGGAGTTATGGTCCTTGGACTTAGATTTTCTTAAAATACTTTGTCTTTACAACTTGGATTTTGATGATACTTGGTACAAAGAAAGGACACCCTATAAAGATGTGTATATTGGACGGAAAATGCTGTCCAAAAACAATTACAAGAGTTATGGCCCTTTGACTTAGAGTTTCTTAGATTTTTTTAAAGCAAAATATGTGCATATTGGAAGGGAAATGCTGTCCCAAAAAAATTTACAGTAGTTATGACCCTTTGACTTAGATTTTTCTGTGCAAAATACTTTGTCTTCACAACTCCTCCTAAACTATTTGGTGGATATTGATGAAACTTGGTACAAAGAAAGATCACATTATTATGATTATAAAAATTTGTATATTAAACAGGAATTTTCACATCTCAATATTTAATACAATTATAGTCGGTGTATTTATAAAAGGAGGGGGGCTTTCAACATGGGATATAAAGGATGCGCAAAAAAGATCAGTTAACCTACAAACAATTGAAGAAGAAAACTGAATTATTTTACTGATATCAAAGGTAATCTACATTTACCACATTTAGATTAGATATTTAGTTCTAGTTTGTATGACTCCTAGGACAATAATATGCAGGTGTATTATTTGCTGTTCAACGGTGCCCTATTTTTCTATCATTCCGTCATTCCTTTTTTCCATCAACCAATCTTTCTTCGCCATATATGCTTTCCAGATAATAAGGCTCCAAGCTGAGAATTCCTAGGTTTAAGTCCACTGGCAGCTTGTTACTGTCCTGTTTCTTTGATTACACACTAAAAACCAAAGTTCAATCTCATGGTAGATCCTTCACTGCCATAAGTCATCCCATTGCATAGGTCTCTATTTCTTTGCAGTGCAACAGACAGATGTTGTCACAGGTCTGTATTTCTTTGCAGTGTAACAGACAGATGTTGTCACTATAAGTGAAATAATCTTGATTTGACATAAGAAAACAAACAAACAAATAAAATAAGAATGATTTCATTGGATGTTTTTGTCACATGATCAGGTGTAGGTGTAGTCGATGGCTTGTTATACGCAGTAGGAGGACATGATGGACCTCTAGTCAGGAAGAGTGTAGAAGTCTACAATCCAGACACCAATTCCTGGTCACAAGTTGCGGATATGCATTTATGTAGGAGAAATGCAGGTAAATATATTCTGTCTGATAAAGAGCTGAACTATTTTAAAGAAGTCTATAAATGTCACAGCAATTATGTAGAAGTGTTTAGGAAACTTTGAATAACCTAATCAAAGCTAAGATCATTAAGTTTTCAGGTTCATTAATGTTTTTGATTTTGGCAATGACTTTGACATGGGTCATATCTTGTGAAATGCAAGAGATAGGTCATTGGTATTGTAAATACATTTTACGTGTTTTTCTGGCGACAGAAACATTTTGTATGTTAAAGCGAAAATTTTTTACCTTATGACCTTTGACAAACTTTTCAAAATGTTCAGCTTTGACTGCCATCCAGGGCATCATTGTTTGACAAATACATTTGTTTCATTAGAAAGTCTAAATGCTTTTCCAAGTTGCTGAAGAATATTTCATTTATACACAGACAGCTTAAAGCATAGTTCCTGCTTCAAATCCAGATTCAGATACAAGTTCTTTTGCAGAATACCCTCCTAGTAAGAGCTAGGAGTGTCAAATCTGTCCATGCTTGACACAGGTGCTGGTTATCACCACTTATCCCGCAAAATTAACAAAGTAGTACATGTACCAGCAACTATTTTGTATTTTGTGAAATGTGTTTTGTGCAGTATAATTTTGCAATTTCCATAGTCCTTTTGCAATTTTATTTCAGGTTTATTTCATACAGTTTGAATAAAGTTGTGCTTAGTTGTGTCTTCATAATATTTCTGAATCATAATAGGCAGAAATACTAAAAGATAACTCATGCATGTTATTTTGAATATTATGATACCACCCCTCAACCAAAAGTAGAGATGCCTTTAGATCATCCCACTCATGAAGTTGTACATGTGGGTTTAATCATGTAAAAAAAGTGATAACTAAGGCTGACCAATGCAATGAATAGTTTTTCCATATTGGACTTTTTGTGGGTCATATTTATAACCATTTGTATTTTTCTTTTCACGTGTCAAGCTTTCAGAATTCTAAATCTTTCATAATATAATGTTATTTTCTTTCCTTTAGTTCTATTTTGATTACAACATGTACATCAAATAAACTTTCGTTAGCTCTTTTTATTTATCACAATTATATAACCATCATTATGTGTATAGATGGATACCAGTATTTATAGGTTATCACTCATGGTTAAACATAGATATTCATATCGTAACATCATACATTTCAGGTGTAGTGACCAATGGTGGATACCTGTATGTGGTCGGTGGCGATGATGGTTCCTCGAACCTCGGTTCTGTAGAGTGCTTTGATCCTAAATCTAATGTGTGGACATTACTGAATTCAAATATGATGACTGGTAGAAGTTACGCTGGGGTGTGTGTCATCGACAAACCAGTCTTGTAGATAGCATTGTCCATCTGATTCTTGTCTTCATTTATCTCATGTGACTGGTATAACCAACCATAAGATTTAAGGACCAACTTAAAAATGTGACCAAGACCAATGAGGAAAATAAAGTAAATGGGAGGTTTATTTGTCTATCAGTATGTCATAATCCTGGATTGTATAGATTGTACATGCAGTGTTAGACTTAAATTTGTTTCATTTGTTTTGTATCACATGTGTACATCATACATAGATGATATGACATGTAAAAAAATCATACAAAAATAAGTATGTTCCTCATGATTGTTATGCACCCAGGGGCCAGTTGTTCGAACTTTAACCATTGGTTAAGCTAACAAGGGGTTAAATTTCATCTGACTATAACTTCGATATATGAAGACTTCAGGTCTTAGTCTGTGTACTGACTAATAGCATATGAAATTAGCACTGTAATGTAATTTAGGAATTTAAACAAAAATCTTATAAATGAAATTGTCTCTCAAACTTTTACCAGTGGTTAAAGTTTCAAACAACTGGCTTCTGATTGATAAACTGGGGCATATTGTTTTGGCCTCTCTGTTTGTATGTCTGTCTATTTGTTTGTTTTCAACCTTAATCTTGGCCATAACTTTTGAACTGTTAAGGATAGAGACTTCATATTTCATATGCCTACTCAACTATTGAAGCCCTTTCAAATGACACCAAGGTCGATGACCTTTTAACCTTGACAATAACCTTCTCACTAAAAATAACTTTTTGGACTGTGTTTGTTTGTCTGTTGTCAACTTTAACCTTGGCTATAACTTTGGAATCGTGAGGGATAGAGACTTCATATTTCACATGCATACTCAACAAATCAAGCCCTTCTAATGACACCAAGGTGGATAACCTTTTGACCTTGGCATTGACCTTCATGCTAAAAATAACTTTTTGGACTTTATTGTTGTGGGGGACATTAGTGTTTCACAAACACAGCTTGTCCATTGAATTGAAATTAAAATGTGAACAGATTATTTAATCATGCACTGACGTTTTGAGGAAGGAGTTAATGGAATGGACAAGCATTTGATTTATGAAATGGGATATGGTTCTGATCTCTAGTGATACAAATGTTTTAAGGTTGGTAATATCTTGCTTTTCAGCTATGGTCATGATTTAAAACTTGTAGAAAGAAAGACTGAACTCTAACAAACTAAACACTAACTTTTGAGAATTGATGTATTAAAAAGTTCAGCACTTTTTAATAGCAAGTTTTTATCTGTGGAAGGTTAGTGTGTGTTCTGTAATTTGGTAATTTGTAATACATGAAGAAAACTTCTATTGCTAAATTTACGAAGTGTAAGTAGTATTGTAATATATGACCTCAAAGCTAACTTAGGTTAGTGGGGTAATCAGTTTGTAATTTCAGTGTTAAAACAAATAAAGAATATGGTGCTAGCTGTCATCGGGTCATTTAGTCTGTACAGAATTACTATAATAAGTGGTTCTGGTTTCAAGTCCCATCTCTGTTCTTCATCCTCTTACAGTATCATTGCCAGTTCAAAACCCTCATGATCTATGAAAAGAATAAATGTTCTGCATGAATGGATTAAGGTCTTTAGGAAACAGAGGAAACAGGAAAGAAATATATGTTGTTGATATATGTAACTAAGAGAACAAGGTGACCTATAGATTTTTGCCAAAAGTTTGGACTCTGATTACTCAGTTAAAATCTTATGAAAGCCAGTTTTCTTGAAATTGTTTTGGATACATGTATTAAATTTAATTCAGGTAATCATGATTAAAGTTATCTACTATACATGTATAATAATGCATCCATTTTGTTACAACGTAAATATGCTGGTTTTATTAATCTGTACAGAGTTTTGTCATAAAACACAATAGTAATGTAATTTTTATACTAATGTTATTGTTTATCGTGATCTACATTTTCCAAGTGTAAACTTGGTTGGTGGAATTATTCTGAATTATGGTATAAATCCCTTCTGAAAAAATAGGTAACAGAGTTATTGTTATTGATTGATTGATTTATTTTTAAATTTTTATAGAACTATCATATTTTATAAATGTTTCTTTGAAATGTGAGGCTGATGTGGTTAAGTGATTGAGTGTCTTCTTGCAGCCCAAGGGATGCAAGTTTGATTCCTGGATTGCATCAGTATGAGTAAGTGGTTGGTAATCTATTTTTTCCATGTTAATTAAAATTTTCCAGACATTGATCACATTTTCCATGTGATTGAAAAATTGAAAAAAAAGTTCCATTAAACCTTTTTTTAACCAACCAACCAACTGATTTGTACTACTTTTAAAAATTGATGTCACTTCTGGAAAATTGCATTTCATGTGTGAATGTTCAAACATGAATTCCCCCTTCAAGAGGAATCAAAATATTAGAATAAAATACCAGTATATATTTGTGTTTCTAACTTAAATCTAAATAGGAAAACATATCACGGTAATTGTACTATTATTTACCATAGAAACAAAACATTATGGTGATCTGACAGTAATATCATGCATGATTTAATCAATTTGTTATCTATCCAGCATATGTATAATAAACTATTTTATAAGTCTCTTGAAGAAAGTACATGTATTGTTTTGAATGCCCCCGTATTTTGTAATATAGAGTATCTATGTAAAGTGTATTAAATACACTTACAGTTCTTTGTCTCTAAGATGTAGAAATATTGATAAGGACCACAGTTGGTGAAGCATGTACATTGTACATATTTGTTTGTATAAGTTTTTTAGACTAACATTTTTTAAATTTGATGAAATCAAATATAGACTTTACAAAATTGTCAATGTGATATGATTTCAAGCTACACTCTTTGTGAATTCTTTATACATTCAACAATAAAGAAAAAAACAGAGTTGTCAGTTATGGGTAATGTACAGACTATTACAATATCTCTATACAGTAAATTGATTATTAATAAGTAAAGCATTCATAAAGATGCCCATGAGACAATATGATTATATTCCTATTCATAAACATTTCAGAAGCAGTCAAAATTAAAGCAGAATGTAAATACATTTAAAAGTGAGTATGAGCTGTATTGGGAATTTGTGGTCTTTACATCTTTAAAAAAAATTTACAACTATGTT
Source organism: Pteria penguin (assembly GCA_035048485.1). Classification (NCBI taxonomy): domain Eukaryota; kingdom Metazoa; phylum Mollusca; class Bivalvia; order Pterioida; family Pteriidae; genus Pteria; species Pteria penguin. The sequence goes on along the minus strand of CM068580.1, from coordinate 62,512,426 downwards.
TATAATTTTCCAAATTAAGAGAATTCACAGAAAATGTAGCTTTAAGCTTCTAACATTTTATACGAAGACTGTAATGGCCTAGTTATTCAGCTTGTACATGTAACAACAGTTGATGTATTCCTACTCAAGCACCATACAATTTTAATGTCAATCAGCCTTGAGAAAACATACATTAAAACAGAAATGCAGAAGATTTACCCATTTGATAGGCATAAGATACATATAGACCATTGAAAAATTTGTTCTAAGAGAACAGAAAAAGTGATGTGTGTTCTATGCTGATATTAAGCCGCATTCATGTACACATGCCATTGTAAATGATCTAGTGATAATTTTATAACCAGCTGAAGTCATGTGTTCTACAAGAGAAGAAATATTTTCCAGGAGTGGGTCCAATTTCCAGTGGGTTTGGTCAAAATTGAAAAAAAAAAAATTATATATGACTTTATTTAAAACTTGTTAAAAATTATCTTCATCAATCATATAATTGATTTAGTGAACGCTTGTTTTTGTTGTTTAGTGCTTATTGAATAATTATTGATTGTGATTTTTTTGTTATTTCTGCATGTGCAATTTTTTACATGTATGAATGAGTACTCCACATGTGCATAAATGAGATTAAATTGGATACATCTCAATTTGCTAAATCATACAACTCAGTAGATGGTCAAATTCACAAAAATTAACCAATGAAATATTAATATTATTGACTTCCTGAATAATTCTCAATATTTGTCATGCAAGGTTTAGAATGTCTTCAAAATATACTTAAATCATTTTTGGCCAGATTGCATTCCGTCAACATTTTGGTTAAAATTTCTGGTTTAAGGAAAATCTCAGTCCGTCAACATTTTGGTTAAAATTTCTGGTTTAAGCAAAAATCTCAGCAACTAAGAGGAATGTGAACATAAAAAAGCTTTCAAATTATGCCATGACTTTTGACCTAGTGATGTTGACCTTGGACTTTGACCTACTTTTAACACATTTTAACTTTGGCAATATCTTTTTAATCATTGGGGATATGGCTTTAATACTTTACTCATAGGTTTTTTATGACGAGTGCTTTGAATTCATACTATGACTCTTGACCTTGTTTCAAACTTCCTTTGTAATTTAGCCAAAGCGTCTTTTGCGGTTTCTTCTCTAAGATTAGGTTCTATAGGTAAACCAGAATTTCTTTGAAATCATTACTTTTTTCTACAGACCAGATATTTGAAGGTAGAATAAAGATTTACCATCAAAACTTTTTTTTTATTTTCCTGTCATTCATATCCTTACTGAAAGTAGAATGAAGATTTACTATCAAAACCTTGGATTTTCTATTTTCCTATGATTATTTATATTCTACTCGAAATATTACTTGCAATTTTGTTGCTCAATGAAACACTCCAATAACAAGATCTAATAACTTCCCTTTAGGATTCACATAAACATGATGTTTTGTAGGCATCAGATAGTTGTTACAATACATACAACAGTGTACCGGTAGTATGAAAGTGTCAGGACCTCTGATTGGTCAATTAGATAGGTCAAACGTATGTGAACTCTTATGAAGTTAGTTAGCTCTTGTAATATGAGTGTGTGGTAGAGCAGCAAAATTGCAAGCTAAATTTTGATTAGATTCTTCTGAAAATTTTTAATATAGATTCATGTATTTATGAAAGCACCATTATGAGATATTGAACAGCAAGAAAATACATGTATTCACATTTTGTAACGGATGTATCGTTTTGATCAGCAAGAAATTGATAAAAGAAGTATTCACAGCAAGCTTTCATACAAAGCAAGTTTAATAGGGCTGAGTTGGGTTGAATTTGGTTGATTAAATTCTTGTATTGATAGGAAATAAGATATGTTTTTATGATGACATATTATTGGTTGATGTATATGTAGTTGAAGTATGATTGGTTGAAGAAAACAATACAGGACATGACACCTGATTGATTATATTCATTTGTTATCTCTGTGTTATATGATTTAGTATTTTGAGATTGATTTTGGCTGGGGTATGAATGAAATGAGTTTTTTGTTCCAAGTAAGAAGCATTCTGTGATTGATAGAATTGTGCATGTATTTTTAACAAAATCATAAAAAATATCATGTAGATAAACTTTTACATGTAAACTTATTTTGATAGTCATTTGTGCGCAAATAGAATAAATAAGTAAACAAAAGTTTATGACGTTTTTTTTGCGAATAAAGGAAGAGTAATTATACTTCATAAAAGAGAAAAGTATCACAGAAAATTATTTTTTAAGCAAAAATGAGCTCGTTTGAATCAACGACTATAGCAGTTAAACAGTATTCATCTTCCACTCACTGAAAATGGTAAAAGTATTCAATACCATGGAAACCTAGTAGACCAATGTTAGACCTCAAGATTCTTACAGTCAAAAAATATATTGGTTGGTGACATCACTGTACCTGTTGCTTTTGACATATTTTGGTTGCTGGCCAACCTCATGAAAGACCTCTCGAGCTCATAGGATACCCCTTCGTCTGTCCATTTGGCCGTCTGCATGAACATGTATCTGATTTTGTGTTTTACGTGACATGAAGAGTAATATGTTAAATTTTTCTCTATACACTTGTAGTGATTACATAATTATGTCTATTGACCTGCAAGGACGTTTATATTTATGGATTTGTAACGGACCCATCGAACCAGTGAGGAATATTTCATATGTCAATGTCTACCTTGACTTTGGACATTGGTTTTGTTGTCCCATCCTAATGACATGACACCGACGAGTCGCCGTCACGCTCGATTTAGGGACTTCTTGCTTAGTTCCGGCCTTGTAGCATAGATTTTCTCTTCATCCGTTTAGATACCACCGGATTAATCGACCCAGTACAGATTTCCCCTCTTGAAAAGGAAATTCTATAGGTATGAAATATCCTCCTATACAGTGTCGGTATTTTTTCCGAATTCTGTCATGTGTCGGAAGACCGATTGTTTTTGTTTGGTTTTTTTTTCTTCTTTATTATTTATTTATTATTATTACTGTTGTTGTTGTTGTTATTATTATTACCAAGGATATACGTCCCTGTTATTGCTATTATATTTTCTCATGAAAAGGGTATCAACGCAGTATTATCAGCTTCTTTGAAAGCTACATAGATAAAATTTCATAGGAAAATATTTTAAGTTTTCTGAAGAAAGCACACAATTTGTGTAGGAGAAAAACCATTGGACCGTATTTAAAGCAAATTCTTTTTCTCTTAAAATGCTTGTCCACCTTCTTTTAGAACTAAAAAAAGGTATAATCCTCCTCCCTTCTATCAACGTTTTAAAGGTGACAACCATTTTAAGTTTTAAAAATCATTTTGTTTTTTAAAAATCGATAAAAAAAAAACAAGTAAAATTTTAAGTGGCAATAGTTATATTAAACAGATACTTATTGAAATATTAGTCTTTTAATTCATAATTGTTTCTTTACATTTACACTTGTTTATTTAGCATGCAAGGGCATTCGTGTATTAATGGCGGGTGTGTCTAGCCATTCAGGAGACGCTTACTGCTCCTGGGCACCAGGTCTCACCTCTGACAGGAGACGCTTACTGCTCCTGGGCACCTGGTCTCACCTCTGACTTTCAGGGGTCCGTAATTGTTCGCTATGGCACATTGTTGTTAGTGCCATAGTCACTTGACACCAATTACTGACGTATTTTTATGGATTTTATACTGTACAACCTTTGAACGCATAAAGGTAAATATCTATTTGACAACCGATTATTATTCTTTCTAATTGTTTTCCCCGAGACAGGATGTCTCTATAATTATTTTCTTGTTTGAGAAAATATATTATTTCAAGTTATTCGAACCAAAGCGGATGATGATTTATACTCTGTTGTTTTTCCGTAGGAGAAAATCCATACTTGGTCGTTTTTCAGCGGGGAATGTTACATCCCAGTCTAGTTTATTCGGAGGAAATTCTATACTGGGCCGGCTTATCATGGGTAAGATCTATACGAGGGATAATCTATGCCTTATCATTGTGCGAAACTCTCTACCAATTGGGCCTCGTCGTCTATTGTATTTTCTGATGTTAATGTACCACTATCATCCTATATACCTCACGCTGGTTAACTAATATACATGTACCTATATCCATTTTTATACGCCCGTCGAAAGACGGTATGTATTATAGTATGGCGATGTCCGTCTATCAGTCCGTCCGCTATCGAACGCAATAACTTTGGTAAACGTCGGCTGTATTTCATGAAACTCATAAAGAATGCTTAAATAGTGTAAAGGAAGCCGCCTTTCGATTTTGAGCAAATGCCGTTTTGTCGTTTTAGAGTTATGGGACTTGGATTTAATTTTTACTATGAAAAGATACTATGGAACACGATTACTTAAATAAACGTCAGTTGTTTTTCATGAAACTCATACAGAATGTTTCGATGATGTAGAGGAGGCCGCCTTTCGATTTTGAGCAATTTCCGTTTTGTCGTTCCAGAGTTATGGGACTTGGATTTTATTTTTAATATGAGAAGATGTTATGGAACGCAATAACTTACGTAAACGTCAGTTGTTTTTCATGAAACTCATACAGAATGCTTCGATAATGTAGAGGAAGCCGCCTTTTGATTTTGAGCAAATTCCGTTTCGTCGTTCCGGAGTTATGGGACTTGAATTTTATTTTTGCTATAATACGATGATATGGATCGCAATAACTTTAGTAAATGTCAACTGTTTTTCATGAAACTAATACAGAATGCTTTGATAGGGTAGGGGAAGCGGCATTTTGATTTTGAGCAAATTCTGTTATGTCGCTACGGAGTTATGGAATTTGGATTTTTTACTATGATAAGATGCTATGGAGATGCTATGTAATGTGATAACTTAAGTAAACGTCAGTTGTTTTTCATGAAACTTATACAGAATGCTTAAATAATGTAGGGGAAGCCACCCTTTGGCTTTCAATATTTCATAAAAGTGTTACCAAAGAGACCCAAGTTTGGGGGTAATAACACCATACGTTCACATTGATCCCGTCCAAGGTAAGTGACTGGCATATTAAGCCACGCTAAGCGTTGTTCTTGTTGTACAAAGGCATACCATTAAGCACAAAATTTGATTGTAAATGACGTCCCTTTAGGTTGTTCAAATGAGGTGTTTGATTAAGACATTGCGAACTTAAGCAATGAGAGTCGCTTTCTTGGTAAGAAAGCCGTTGTGTTCGGACATCATGCCAAACATGTAAGTCAAAGTCTGTATCAATAATGTTATTGAAACACCATTAAATTTTGCAGTCCCAAAAGAGAAATCATCATGCTTTTTAAATCCCTATGGCAGTTGGAATTAATATTTCACATAGTAAAATTGTTGCTCTTTACATTACCTTGTAAAACACAAAGAAGGATCAATAATTGTTAACTGAATTTCTGTCGTCCCTCTCAACGACAGCCGAAAAGGTCTTAGCAAGGATGTAGACTCATTTTGGAGTGTTTCATCTCAGTAAATAAATACCTCAGACGGGGCTACTATTAGTGTTGAATTTGTTTAATGGATTAATAGAGATTCCTGAGATATCTTCAGTGTTTTATGTTTTATGGTCAGAGTTTCTTTTATCTCAGTGCCATGAATCACAACTGTCCTATTTTTCCTTCAATAACTTTTCTGTATTTAGTAACATACACAAGTTATACATGTGAGGAATGTATCTGATATATCGTATCCCAAAAAATCTGAAAGAACTGCTATATCAACTTCTAACCACCTCGTTCACAGGGTTTTCGGCTCGTTGCCCCCCCCCCCCCCTCAATTATACTAATATATTTGCCTCAATAATAGTATCGTAACTAAGCGTGTTCAATATTTATGTGCTTTTGCATTAATCGTAAAAAAACTAAAAAGAATAAAAGAAACCTGAGAAGTAGATATAATTGTTTCTATTTTACACAAGGATTTAGCTCTGAAGTCTTGTAGAACACTCTGTCCATTTTCTTTACTTGAAGGGGGAACTAGAAAAAATATCCTGAATGTTTTTCAGCATCTCATGCTGGTGTGAAAATATTGGATTTTTATCAATATTAAAGTTATGAAAATGGAAATAGTGGATACGGGACAGATTTAGTGAGGAGGAGTCTGTGTAGTTTTTAGGTCATCTCAAATTGAGATGAGCTTATGCTATACCCCGTCCCCGTCAACGTCCAGGTTCAGTTAAGAAGTTTGGGAATCTCAGTATTGGGCAAAGTACTTATGCCAGAGTGACCAAACTTTCATCAATGGTTCATATTTTGATACCAAAATATCCATGCATCAGATGCCACGTATTACCTACATTTTTTGCTCGAGTGACGTGGTTAAGAAATTTGGATAGCTCAGTATCGAACAAAGTGCTAATGTCAGAGTGACCAAGCCTACATCACTGGTTTGTCTTAAAATACTGAAATGGAGAAACGCACAGATGTTGCATCTGACGTACTTTTTCCTCTTGAGTGACTCGGTAAAGAAGTTTGTGGTAGCTCAGTATTGGACAAAATGCCAAATTGACCAAACTTGCATTCATCAGGGGTTCATCTTAGATATCAAAGACGGACCCATGCATCAGATGCTGCATCTGACGTACTTTTTCCTCTTGAGTGACTCGGTAAAGAATTTGGGGTAGCTCAATATTGGACAAAATGCCAAATTGACCAAACTTGCATTCATCAGGGTTCATCTTAGATATAAAAGACGGACCCATGCATCAGATGCTGCATCTGGCCTACTTATGGATTCGCAACAATGATAAATCTCTGATTGACCGTCGGTACGAACTCCACCTACAACTGCAAGGTCTCCCGATCTATTTTGGCAAGTGGTGATAAGTCGTGCCACAGACCGTGAGGCCCTACGGCAGGTGGCACCACCAATTACCAGGTCATACAATAAGCAGTGTGATCAATATCCACATTACGGGACCTGCGATTAAGCACGATTTGTAGTACGACCACCTACGTACACCTACAATGTTCTGATAGTAACAAGGGATGTCCGTGCGACTGTGTGCTCTTGCAATCACAAACAACCCCTACGGCTAGTCTTGCGCTCTGTCTGTGATTGATCTACAATTTCTTAAATTTCTGTCCGCAAATATATATGCTGTAATTTAGTTGCTAGTTTAGTATGACTTCCGTCCTTTAAGTTTAAACAAAATGGTTATTAGCCCTGTAGTTATGATACTGGGTTTCTTCATCTATACAAGTAAACTGGGAGTTAAATAAACCACACAGAGCAAGCATTCTACTTGGTATCTACCGCGTAGATATTATTATGTGATATTACGACATTGATGGTCACCTGAACACCTCAGTCTGTGACAAACGTGACGATTTCGATTTCAACTTTACAGACTTTCCCTTAAGAGAAACAATATCCCCACACTGCCCGTCTGTGGCGTATTCATATCTCAAAAGATATGTCAGAGCAGTTCATACTACAACGAATTTGTTCTGAGAACAACGACACATTCATATAAGCTGTTCAGTCAAGGAAATGTTGATTGTAGGCTTAATCATGTCGCTGAGGTTGTCTTAAAGTCAGTTCGATGTCCTTTTACCATATGACACATCTTAGAATGTAGATGGTATTCTGGAATGAGACCTATTCCGACCTTCTTAACACATAATTTGATAAGTTACCTATTTCATATTTACTTAATGTTCTAATTTCTACTGGATGTCGTTAGCTTGCAGGAGATGCTGTCTTCTCCGTTCATGTGATCTCACTCCTATTTAAGGGTTCACATATACTCCACGGTGTAATTAGTTTTTCTCATCTGTAGGCCTATGCTCTTGTTTGCATGATGTTTCGATTTTTGTTATATTCCGGCATCATCTTATCACTTAGCGTTCTTTTAATTCTTAAATAAAATCTCAATTTTCATTTACATGTTTTATCTTTTCATTGGGAAAGTACATGTATGCGGAAATGGACTGCATAGCGTGATGTTTAATTATTTTCTCATTTACTAATGCCAAACAAACAAAATGGAAAATATGATTGTTCTCGTATTTGCCTTACGTTTTGTACACTAACAAAGAAATTAAACATAACATTATTGTAAAGAAAGGAATTTTTGTCTTTGAATTGGTTTATGTGATGATATAGAATTAGATGAAATCTGTTTATCTCCTCAACTTATGATCATACATGTATCTTAGAAATTTTGCAGCATATTTGAAATCAGACAAAAACACTAATTAAGACAAACTTTTTCCTTAGAATCATTCATGCGTACATTTTATAAAATTCATCATTTAAAGTGGTTTATAGATCCGATAGATCGGGTGTATATAATAGTATTTTCATCAACTTTCTTGTTTGTTTAATATCCATGTCATTACATTAAACAATTTACTTACTTTACTTACTATAGTAAAATATACAATTTCTGTGAATATGAATGGTGTGTTTTAAAACATCACAAGATCTGTGCACTTTAACAGACGCAGAATAAGATAAGATAAGATAAAAAAAAGAGAAGATAATATTTATTTAAAGTCGGTACATAAATAACAATATAATATTAGCTCTGTTGAGCTATTTAACCGACTAGAATGTTGTTTTTCCACTCGCAAAAGGTAAAGGAGTATACTAATTAAAATAGACGATATCTACATTGAAACTGATCTATTGTCATCCATGCCTGTTGAAATTTGAAATATGAATCCCATCTTTTAAATATAATATTTTATGTGTATCTGAACCACATTTGGATATATCATATATACATTCAAAGTCAAACTAAATAAACTAATTAACCACGATAATCTGCTTGTTTACTCCGACATGTTTACTCTTAATTAACTCTACTTAAAGTGTTTGCTGCCTACATATATGATTAATTTGTATTTACGGCCAAACAATAATTTACATAAAATTGCAGCTGCCCACAGGTTTTTACTTTTTGGGACTATATAATGGGGAAGGGGAATTGGTATTTAGCATCCGCTTTGTCCCGGTATGGTTTTCTACCCTTAATTTATATCCATTTAAACTTTATAAATCCTTTTGTTTTGATCCGTAAATTAATTTGTATTTTTAATAAATTTCATTTGTGAATCTAATTATAATTATTGAACCTTATACAAACTGGTCAAGAAATAATATCGTAACTAGTATGTGCATTTTCGTCTCAATCCAAATCGATATGAGCGAGGTAAATGTACAAAAAATTTTAAATGTAGACCGCGATACATTGTGTTTATTTGTTAGAACAGCGAAGTCGGCCATTTGTTGTCCGTAGATACTGTAGACATGCGTTCATATGCTTGACTGAACAGTAGGTTTAATTAATTCTTTGTATATCGATCATGTTAAAACGGGTGCATTGAGAAATAACAATGTTCTACTGTGTTAAAGTATTGTAATACCAGACAATGTAGAATAGAATGGGAGGAGTGAGATGTTGCAGCATTATAAACGTGATTCGAAAATGAGTTAGTACAAGTGATGGTGGTTGTTTTACATATTTTCAGTGTTGAAAAATGACTTTATTTTACCTATGTGTCGGATTTATGTAAATAAAACAGACTTTGGATTAGTACTTAAGTTAACAAAATGTCGATTAAGTGAAGGACAAATACACTAATCGTTGTTAAACAACTTCGATCTCTGTTCAAATAGCAGACGATCAATCTGTTTGTGTTGGGCACAGGTGATTCTTTGAAGTTGATGCGACCCATGTCTATGGCTATGTGATTTAAGGAAGGTATCATGTAAGTATATAAACTGGTAATGATAAACGTTTCGATATTCTTAACTTTCAGGTAAACCGACAGCCATGTCTATGCTTTCTGACATAGATCTACTCGTCTCTCCTAATTTGTAAATAATGTGACACCATGACGAATTTTGATACATGATGAAATGTGGGGGGTATATGGACTTTCCAATACACTTAATTGTCACTAAGCAATATTTATACACTGAAAAGGTGAATGTGTGTTAAATACATATTGAAGTAATACATTGATTTAGGATTTCTCTATACAACTTTAAATTTATTGAAAGGACTACTGCAGTATGATCCATTTAGTTTGATTTACAGCTGAATACTTTCTGACAAATGCATATATAACAAATGATACCTAAATATGAGAAGTAATTAAATGTATTAAATTCCACCTTTGTAAGTACGTAATCTGTTTAGGTGCTGAGCACTGTATTTGACATTTGAGGTTGATAAATTTTCCAATTTCCATAAGATCAGAGCGTTGTTAAATGATATATATAATGAATAATTTTAAAAATTAATTTGAGTGGACGAAACATTATTTAATTGTTTATGATTCAATTGACAATACATACATTTTTAAAATGTAGTTATGAGTTGTTAAATATGATTTTAAATCCATTTTCTTTTTCCTTCAGTAAGTCCACATATAGAGGTATATTGACATTACAAGCAAAAGGAGTTCATCCCTCTCTTTACTTAAGTTTATTGTGCCATGAAATATGTATGCATGGTAATCAATGAGATTAAACTACGGTGAAAGTAATTGGATACGTAATCCTCAAAAAGCTTCTCAGTGATTCAGATACTTTATTGCATATGTCTCATATATTGACATCTTTTTCATTAGTTGGTCTTGCATCATCAAACAACGTTTGCAGTCAATCATGTCTAAAGTAAGTGATTTCAAAATGGGTTCAACTAATATAGCTTTGGGTTCATCCGACCATTGATATGTATATAGCATGAACAGTACTAGAGATTCTGAATATTCTAAAACCACTTTCCTTGGAAAGAACCATGGGTTTAATCCCATTTTTCATAATACTGTAGTATTGTATTGACAGTTACAGTTTATATGCATTCATGTTTGATCATTAATACCTCTTAGATATAGAATATATATGTTGTTATGCATGGTGGTGGTTATATATGTATATTGTGGTGTAGGATTCCCTGTGTTTCCATTTATTTACACTTTCCATTCTGATTGTCATAAAATTGTTCATCATATTCTCATCCAAATGTTCAGCATCCTTTAAGTTTGAAATATCTTCTTTCTCGGTATCTAGTATTTTTTTTTGACAAGCTATAAGGATTTTACTCATTTACTGGTAACAGGTATTAAAATATCTTTAAAAACTTTATAAAAGATATCTTTTGAAATTTTGAGAAAAGAATAGAAGGAAACCTCCCTTTAATTAGAAAAAAGTTTTTGTTATGGGAAATACATAAACTGAAATGACAGAATCTTATTGAAGCTTGAAATTTTGGACAACAAAAATTTGTTGATTCAAAAATATCGTTGATAATGATATAATCACATTTGTAATTTGTTGAGCCAAATTTCAAATAAATTAGACATTAACAATTTTCATTTGTATTTTGGTTTACTAATATGGAATTTGATAGTATCTAATTACTTTCTTGTTCTCCATAAAATTTTCATGATATTATATGTATACCTCTTCAATGAATTCTCCTTATATTTACCAGTATATTGGTCTACATGTATGACACTTTATTGCCCTTTCTTCCAATTGAGATATCGCATAGCATTTTTATTTGGATATTTTAGGATACATATCTAGGTAAAAACTTTAAGATTGGTGTTTATATGTTTACTTTGAGATCAATCATCATTTGATATGGTATAATATAGCCACATGCAGTATACATCACAATGAGGTAATATTGACTGTATACATGTATGTAGAAAAGTGTAACCTAACAATTAAATTTCATAGTATTGTTTAAAATAATAGCTGTATATCTGTTAATAATTTGATTTCATGTTTGATCGATATACCTTTGTATGTTATGATTTTAAAAATTTTCTTTTTCTTCCAAGTTTTAAATCAAAGTTGTTATCATTTCATTTTATCATAATTTGATTCATAGGTCTAAATATATATATATCTCATGTAAGGAAAACTGTTTCCGGGTATACTGCAACACATTTCTCAATCTGGCTTATTAATTTTAAATTGTAAATTCATTTAGATTGAAACTACACTGAACAGTAGCAAACAAGGGTATCTACCACCTCTCTTGAGTTTTGTTTACATGCTGGAAGCCCACTTTTTTTTTTCGAAAATCTTGGATCTACCTACCGTATCTATAGAACATATAATTCCTAAGTTTTCAATAATTTCAATGCCATATTATACTATTATCAATTGTACTAAAATACTGTAAGAAAAGGAAGGTTTATTGTTACAAAATATTTTACTGGTGTATTAAAAACAAATTGTCTAGACACTTAATAGACTTCAAACATTATAAACGTTTGTCATAAAAAGTCAATAAAATTAAATACCTGTACACTTCACTCAAAGACCACTGATATGGAAAATGGATTTTTATAGGAGTTAAACCAATGCAGTAACCTATCATACATATAGCTTATAAATTTACATTGTATAAAGTCAAGTGCAGATAAGTTTCAATGTGGTTACAACTTATAGTATATAAACTGTGTACTGTAACAAATTTTGTAGCCTTATTTGAAAGAAAAAATCATACCAGTAATTCATTCTACTGAGGAACGGAAATGTCCAAATAAAAATTCATATATAATCTATTAAATTGAATTCCTAACTGAAGTAATCATAATTAATCATTGAGTTTGTGTATGACGTTCAACACTCTTTTCATGATGATAAGTTCTTTTTAAAATATTCCAGCTGGTTGATGAAGGAAAAAGTCTTGTAAGTTATTTTCTATATATGGACTCGATTTGCTATCTTTATTTGATATATACAAGCTATGCATGAATTCTGTTTGCAGGCTATGCCATGCATAGTACACTTGTTGGCTATAATGTACTCACTTTATGTACAGTGTTGTCTGTGATTCACTTCTGGTATTCCCATAATAGATATGGTAATCTCCAAACAAGAAGGTATGCATCACAGTCACAATGCCTTATTGTTATGTATATGGGCAGTTTCAATATATTTCTATTGTACTTGTAGTAGTTATGGTACATCCCTAGTGGTGGACTCAGACTGGAGAGCATGGTTCCCCAACCCCCATTAATGACTTTTCCCAAACTCGTGTGTTTTTTTCTTTCTTTTTTTTTCGGTCATAATGTGAAAAGTATTCCACTTGACATCCCTCTCCCTGCAAAAAGGACACTAGATTCAGGATCTGTCACTGATTCATTTTGATTATGCATGGGATAGTTTCATTTGGTGCATTCACACTTTATGTGGTGGTTCTTACATTTGTTGTATGCATTCCTGTTTTGTATTTGTAAGTTAAAACATTCAAAATATATATATTCACCTTGCAAACATGCATTGACAATTATTATATGTATTTGGTATCATCATTGTATGTATTTGACTCAAATTGATATTTATTTTGCATTCACACATTTACTAATTGCTGCCTGCAATGCAATCATTGTACCTATATGCGAATTTGTCTGCAAATTGTGGTACATTCTGACCATTATATGTGTATCTAGTTTCAATCAGTTACCAGTATAAATTCTTGCTTTTAAAATGAAGATATATAAAATTTCTCGATACTAATGTTCTATATCTGTATTTCAATGTAGTAATGTAATCCTCTGAAATTTTGCATGCTAGCTATTTTATCCATTTTCAGGCCTGTCGGAACGGGGAAGGGGGGCACGTTTTTGGCAGATTATGGACATCATTTGTTATCACGATACGAAATGAAAATTAAGGTTCGCTCCCTCTCCCTTTTGAATTGCTTCTTATTGATACTTTATACACCTCTTGATATTCTATTCAGTGTTTACCTTCTGTCTAACTGCATTCTTTTCTTTTATGTCCAGTTTGCAGTACGTTTATTCTGAGAGTTTGACTTGGGTGTTATTAAATTCTATTTTCTTGATGTTATTTGGCAGTGTCACTTTCTACACAGTGTTTTTTCATATTCATATATATCCAGAGTGCTGAGTTACTTTTGTACCTTTTATATGTAAAGGCATTCATGGCGGATGGGGCTAGCCATTCAGGAGACTCTTACTCCTCTCGGGCACCTGGTCTCGCCTCAGAATTTCAGGGATTCGTGAATGTCCGCTGTGTTACATTGTTGTTAGTGCCATAGTCACTTGATACCAGTTACTTTAGTATTTGGCATTTATACTTACATCAACGGTCTCTTTCGAACTGTGAAATTTCTACTCCGTGTAGTTTGAGACGTTTATCCCCTCGTCTGCAAGCTGGAGAGTCCTGGGTTCAACTCCTGTAATATGAACGTTGTTTCTTTCTCATTCGAATGTGCCATGGGGAAAAGACTACAATAGATTGACTGTATTATTTCTTTGAATATTTGAGAAACGTTATGCGCAACAATGTCGCTACTACACGTTTCTGATTTCGATACGCCAGACAAAAACAAACAAACAAACAAACAAACAAACTCCACCTCATAAAACGACCTATTTTAAATATATGTAGTAAGGTTCATATGCAAGAACAGTCTAAAAAATTAAAATATCAGTTACATCTTGTCTTCATAATATCAAAGGTTTGTGATTCCACTCTTTATGTGTTTTATGTTTTATGTTTGTGTGAGGAACCTAACTGAAAGCCTTGACATCATGACGATGGCTACATCTAAGTATCAGTCGGGACAAGTGTGAAGATTCGCCATTGTACCTGCCAAAGATCGGTGTTATTTCTCCCCTAAACGCCCATCAACACCACATAGATGGAATATTCTAAGTTTGGCGGTTTACTATCCAAACATATAAATGTATATAGGGTGATAGGTGCATATAAATGGTTTACTATACTCCACTGGTATTTGTACATGATAAGTATGACGATTCTTGTTTTCACAGACTCATTCAAGGGCAGTTATTATTTTTGAATTGGGAATTTTATCTGTATAATGAAATTCATTCAAGGGGATTAGTACTATGGTATATTCAAGATCGAGAACGAAAACGTTCATGTGTATTACGTATGCTACACTAACTGGAACGTTTCCAGGTGCTTAATATTCTTGTTTTGTAATGTCACAAAAAGAGGGAATTAAAGTGTAACCCAAATGAATAGAACGCAATATATATTATTGATCACTACTGAGGAAGACGGACCACAATGGACCCAGAACATTGTAATTTGTAACTTTTCTCTGGTCTTATCTCGGTTGATCAAGGTGTTTACACCTGTTAGCTGTTGATATCGGGCGAACTGACGATCTTTAAGGACTTTTGTAATACTAAACACGTTGTCATTTCGTATTTCGAAACTTTATATGAATTTTTAGTTTACGATAGTATCTCTCATTTGAACTTATTTGTTCATGCATTTTATTACATCTTTAGCTACTTTAGGATTTGGATGTTTGAAGTATTTTACACTAGTGATTTGGTTTTGATTTGGTAAATTCTCTTGGCTTTAAATATTTATCGCGACATTAAAGCACTTGTTTTGGCCATTATCATATATTTTGAACATATTGGCTCAATCTGGGGATCGAACCCTGTTCATTTGACGCCACGCAGGCGCTTAACCTCAACACCATATTTGCCATTATGTGCACATTGTATATGAAGGTCTCATTCGAGTTATTTGAGTTTTGAACAAGAATGTGACATCGTTGAACTTTTGAAGCGTACGAGATCAAACTGACACCCTCCTTTAACAATTATATCTTGATTAATCCAGCTTTATATGCGTTGTAGATTTCTATAAAATACTTGCAAGACTGCGCGCATTAGATAAGTATCATTTAAAGTGTAATTCGAACGACTCGTACCGTTGTTTTATATTGCATATATTATCTTAATGTTGGTTGTTCAGATGGTTTTGATTTTGGAAACATGAAATGCCTTCACGAATTTTGTCGATCAGGTGATTTGAAAAGCCGATAGAATATATAAATGGATGTTTTTCAGGTGAGATAGTGATTTGTGGGGGCTGTATTACTTTTAAATATGGGTTAATTGTAATTAATTTATGACGAATGTTAATGCGGAAAGCCTTCGGCATGGTATCATTCTTTTTCTAATGAGACGAACTATTTAAAATCGAACCTCGGGTATATATTTTCATGTACATTCATAATGCATGGCATTGTGTAATTTATGGATCGTAGTACGTTGGTCTGGATTCCGTGATTGAAGACCAGACGAGAGTGAAGTGGGTATCCATTAACTCACCTTCAGTATTCAGCTTTACCACGACAACTAAACCTATGTATTTATGTCTATGACATACAGCTTTGAGATCCCGACAATCGGATTCTGCATGTGCCTGGCTACTGACCGCGAAGAAAGTGCATGCATAGATACCGCTATATATCTAGAGAAACATTTTAGTTTGTGCCTTGAATTTTGTATTTAACACCTTCATTAATATGACACATTGTGTTTCACGCTAATGATTAACGTTGACACACCAGTATGCCTGAAGTATCGGTGTACTTTGTAGATCAAATCCCGTCTGACCGTCTGTGAAATGTTCTTTTCCTCTGTTGATTTTTCCTCAGAGACTTCTCATCATAGACCATTGTAATAGTTGTAACTTGTTGTCAGGTATATGGTGTATCTGGTTGTGTCTGTGTGGTTTGGATTTGGTCCTGCAGTGTATAAAATATACACTGGTTCATAAACAAAAGCTGCGGTCGCTTTTCCCTCATTCTCTGCACTCTTCTCCTTCGAGACCATTTGTCAATAAAAGTCCATTATATGTACTGTTTATCTGTTGTTACGTAATGTAAGAGTGTGGTTGTTTCTCAGGTCTTTCTGAAAGGGGGCAGCGCCCGTATTTAATTCACGTGCCGTTTGTGTTTCATACCAATCAGATTAAAACCCTAATGTCAATGATCGTTTAGCGAGTTTGGCACGTAATCAGGTGATTGCAGGTTCGAATATCGCCTATATTAAAGAATTCATGCCCAGTACGTGTCTGATAGCACGGGCAAAAACCGGAGGATTTTTCTGTGCTCATATAATAAATATATTTGAGCTTCACTGATATTTCTGTGTGTTCAATGGAAGGTTTTTGCAAAAATTTCGTTTAAGAAAACGGGGGTGGGGTGTATTACTTTGTTGTGTTTTGTGTTAATAAATCAACGATATATGTATATACATTTAATTCAAATAGCACATGTTTTATCGAAGTTAAAGCAAATGTAAAAACATGAGTCAAACACAAATTTCTGATTTACGAGAGATCATGTTTTGCAACAATTTCCTGTCAAAATAAAGGGATAGGGTGATATTATGTTACTTTTCTTAAAATGTAACATGGTTATACAGGAATTTTCTTTATTAAAGTATACTTTTGATGTTGTAGCTAGAGCGTAATGTAAAATAATGAGCCACAAACAGGATTCTGCTTCTTGTTGACCGCCACTTCATTGTTTTATAATAATTTAAGGAAAAGAGAAGGGGTCGGGTAATCTTGCATTGCGTGAAGTCTAACATGGATACATGCGTATTTCCTTCTTTTATTTATTTGCATCCGATTTTGAAGAATGAAAATAAACAAATAAAATGAACTTCACACATATTTTTGTTTCATCTTCATTTATAATATCACATTTTGATGCAGATATATAGGGTACATTTTAGTGTCTTAGTACCGTAAGACAGTCCTTTTCCTATTCCGTATTTCAGTAATTCTAAAAGAGCTACTGATTCATGAAGAAAAGACATCATGCTATAAATAAGGGTTGGTTATATTATTTCATTTAGATAGAATCTCTTCCTTACAGTGCAATCTAATAGATGATATTCACTTATCACTCATGGCCAAAGAAGGCAAATTACATTTTTCAATCTAAATAATTACGTTTTCATGACAAAATGAAAATGAGCATGAATAGGGGGTATTGGAATTCTCCCAATTTGTTAATATCATGTATTTTTGATAAATAAAAAAGGAAGTTTTAGTAAAGCACATATTTTTCACTGAAATTTCTTAAGAATCGATAACCCTTTACATGTCATATAGAGCTGCCACAATGTAGGCGTAAAATTCAGTCAAGTGCACAAAACACTCAGCAAGCATCAAACATAACCGTTGTGATAAGTTTTAGGTTGCCAAGGTCCCCCCTCCCCATTTTCAACAATTTTTATTGTTTATAACTTTCTTAATAAAATTTAGAAAGAGAATAAGAGTCAGTCTGAATTAATGGATATATAGATACACAATTGTATGTAGTTAAAACGTCAGATATAGTCTTGAATAAATGAATAGTGAGTGATCACCCAGGCACTTGTAATGGCAACACATAATCAACAATGGCCTGTTTTATACACCTTGTATTGTATCAATATTGTCTGAAATATGTTTAATGACCATGCATACATAGTGACATAAATGCCAGAAAGTGAACAGAGGGCGGGTAAATCACTCTGGGTATGCTATGCTTGTTTAATTATACGGCAAATTCCATTTAAATTCACTTTTCCGACTGCATTATTCTGAAACAGGAACGGAATGTATTGAGGTGCAATTACAAAAGGCGTTGAATACATTATTTAAACTCAATAGGTGTACCCAATCTACATTTATATTCCGCCGTAACTCACACGTAGACAGGTTCATTGGAAGGATGAAGGAATCTTGATATGTATGGATGTATTTATTGAACACGAGAATAACCGGATTATACTTAACGGATCATTCAGGTTCTGTAACTCCACGTTGGCTAAATGAACCACACCATAACACTTTCAGCGACACGGAATCAATGATGCTGTGTGCTTGTCTATAGATCTCTTATTTATTTTTAAGTTTTCTCAATTCAACTTTCAGACATTGCAAGTGAAAGGTGCACCCTTGCAAAGAACCATGGAGAAATACGAGAATTTAGGGTTAGTTGGCGAGGGAAGTTATGGGATGGTGTTACGCTGTCGACATAAAGAAACTGGACAGTTAGTTGCCATTAAAAAATTCCTGGAAAGTGAGGATGACAAAATGGTCAAGAAAATTGCCTTACGAGAAGTTAGGATGTTAAAGGTAACGTATAGTTGTTAATTAAAAACAGTTTCGGAAATTAATATTATGAAGTCCTGTATTAATAAACATTTAAACGTAGTACAGGTACTTTTTTCCTTTAAATAGTTTCGATTGGGTACATAAGCTTTTGGGATTTTATGTCTAGTATTGCTGGCTTTTTGGGATTGCTTTCTTCTATTAAATACCATCAAGTTGGACTTCTTCCCAATACAGTATATTTTTACTTTGAATGACATGTATATTGCTCTGTAACATTTGTGTATGGAAATTCTGCGCCAAGAAATTGGTTTGCCATTTTTCGGGGTACTAGCATTGTGTGTATTTTCACACTGAGTATGTTTAAGACTGCTGAATGTTTGAATTCTGACCAATAATTTTGGAAATCGACATGACATGTATATATTCCACGTATATGTCAAGAATCAGAATTTTAAATCGAGATTTCTTTGTTAAAGATGAATATTCAGCCTGAAATGCTGACATGTTTAGAATATCGAAATAAATCCATCGTTGGAAAAATTTAGAAAGTTTGACAAATAAAATTGTATCTTCTTAAAACCCTTTGAAACTATGCACATAGAACATTATTTGTGACCAACGTATGGGATACCTGTGTAAGTGACAACATGTCTTACAGAATGTGTCCTAATTTGTTCATTTAAGCCTAGTCCAAAATATGAAATCCAAGCAGATGTCTTATAATATCATATGATCTGATATCTTGGACTAAACACAATCTAGCGTACTCGAGTAGTGGATTTTTGATGAGAAGGTCACTGGAGTGAATCTCGTGGGGCGCGTATTCCTGTAATGTGTTTGTTTCTTTACGGGACCTTGAAGACAAACTCCGTATCAAACACCATCACGTAAAGTCCAAGTCTATCAATAACGACATCACTAAGTATCTTAATAAAAGTAGTATTAATAATTCAAACGAAAAAATTAATTTCCTGAATAATTTGAATAGGAATGTAATTTGACTTTAATTTCCTGTATGAATTGAACTGATGGATAACTCCTTGAGTTTATATTTTTTTTCGTTTATCGATTATTCTATTGTGATTTAGTATATAAAATCAGTGAACAATTCGTGACGAGACAATACCTCTGATGGGGCATACACATATAGATGTTTGCCTAACGATTAAAGTTTTAGAATGTATGATCTATAAATATTTTTGAATTGTATTTGGAAGTGTGTGCATTGAGTTGCATTTAAATTCATTGGACCGGATCTGATGTGAATAGAATGCATCTATGTCTAAGGGTATAACAAAAGCTTGGATATTATTCCTGTTGTATCTGTGTAATAGGGATTTTAGGAAGAACTTTGGTGTTTTGTTGTTACATGAGGACACGTTTGTTATTTTAGATCTTGAGGCGATAACGATAAAATGGAAACGATCATGATAACTAGACATTAAATGAAACACGTATTATGTTCTAAAGCGGTTCGATTTGGCGTCCGATAAAACGCGGGAACGGATTCGAAATAGAAAAAAAAGTTATCTCGCAGTATAAGGTTGAGAATTTTAATTTCTTTATACGAGTATAAAAAAAAAAATGCTCAAATAGAATTCTGTTTAAAATCATTTTGATAATTAAACTTGGGGATTTCCTTGAATTCCTCAATCCCCATCATGAATTTACCAAAACAACGCAGTGATTCTGAACATAACATGTAGATGTAATTCTTTCAGATTATGATGAAAGATAGAATGTAGATGTAGAAAATAAACATTATTGCTAAGTGCAATCTTCAGTCTTGCAATCAACGTATATTAGAAATAAGATAAAAGTACATTTGCAGCTGAGGCCCATAAAGTAAACAAGGCATGAAGCGGTACATTATTAATGAAATATCCGAATAAAAGAATCATAAAGCAATAAATTTGTCGGCACAATTACCGCCTAGACATTGCCCTAGAATAACTATTACCTCAGTTTGAATAATGTCGGTCATCAAATAAGACTTGCGATGTAGTTTTATTTCTGTTTAATGATACAAACATTGCATATGTCTAGAATATCGTTTGTCACCTTATCAGACGTTTACATGTAGTTTGGTTTATGTTGAAAATGGTCTGATAGAGTTTATTAGTCAAAAGTTGTTACGTTGTACATATAATAAAGCTCATCTGGTTAATGAAACGCCAGGCCAGGTTGTAATTAGATTTCATGATAAATCAAGGGAGCAGACCAATAATCCAAGACTTCAATGATTTTTCTTGACTTCATTAATTTATGAAGGACACAGACTAGACGTAAAACTTATTATTTGAACGCAAAATACCGAGGGTGAATCTATACTGAAATATAGTTGGGCGTTGGTCTGAGACCAGAATTAAAAATGGTTACAGACGTTGAAAAAAGAATGGACCAGAATATAAATGGTGTACAAAGAAAGCGATTGGGGTAGACTTTGACGTAATTTGTTACTAAGAAATGGAGACGATGTACCTAGCAAATTAAGGGACCTAACAGCAGAACAAGACAAAGAAACAACTTGTATATACCTATTGATAAATAAAGCACGTCAAGGAATGGGCTTATAACTGACCACATTTATTTACAAAACCAACAAAGGGTTATAATTAGACCCATATGAATTCGGGCTACATTGGTCCTACAAAGCCAATAAATGAGGTGGACTTGGACTTAATTGGTTTGAAAATTAATGAATTGTACATTCTTAATCCAGTTGGTTTGTAAAGTAAATCAGGGGAGCATATGTACGCTAGATTGATATACATTGTATTTAAAAATTTAACCATGAATTCGAACTTACATAATATTCCAATTTCAGTTTAGGTATATACATGCAGTGATATTTTTCATTAGAAAAATATTTCATTTTCAGCAATTGAGGCATGACCACTTAGTGAATTTAATAGAAGTTTTTAGAAGAAAGAAGAGACTATATTTAGTGTTTGAATTTGTTGATCATACTGTGCTAGACGAACTAGAAAAATGTCCTAATGGACTAGATGAAAATACTGTTAGAAGAATATTGTGGCAAGTTTTGAAAGGAATAGAATTCTGCCATTTACATAATGTGAGTATCATACATAAATTTTATGAATTATACATGCATAGTGTACAATATATTACCACATTATATTTTTGTTTTTTATTAAACTTTTTTTTCTTGTGGAATACCTTAACAAAGAGGTTAAACTGAATATAAGTCATATTTTTAAAATTACACAAAACACATATGTCAAGTCATTTTCTGCACCAAAGAGTAATTTAAGGTAAAACATCCTGTTTATAAGAAAGATAACTCTGACATTACTCATTTATTGTAATTCTGTCATTAAAATATGTGTAGAAATTTCTCAGTAATAAGTCATTTTGGGATATAGTATGTTATTATTGGTAAAACCATGTACATGTATTTTCATGATAGGTCTTTTTTTATGCCCCCTGATCGTTAGATCAGGGGCATATTGTTTTTGTCCTGTCTGTCTGTCTGTTTGCCTGTCTGTCTGTTTATCTGTCTATTTGTTTGTTTGTCTGTTGTCAACTTTAAGCTTGGCCATAACTTTTGAACCATGAGGGACAGAGCCTTCTTATTTCACATGCATACTCAACTAATGAAGCCCTTTCAAATGACACCAAGGTCAGTGACATTTTGACGCTGAGAATGACCTACATGCTAAAAATAACCGTTTGGACTTTGTTGCTGCCAGGGGCATTAGTATTTCACAAACTCAGCTTGTTGGGTTTTTTTATGCCCTGGATCGATAGATCGGGGGCATATTGTTTTTGTCCTGTCTGTCTGTGTGTTTGTTTGTCTGCTGTCAACTTTATTTAACCTTGGCCATAACTTTTTATCCGTGAGGGATATAGACTTCATATTTCACATGCATACTCGTCTAATGAAGCCCTTTAAACAACACCAAGGTCAATGACCTTTTGATGTTGACAATGACCTTCATGCCAAAAATAATTTTGTTTATCTGTTGTCAGCTTTAACCTTGGCCATAACTTTTGAACTGTGAGGAATATAGATTTGATAATTTACATGCGTACTCAACTAATGAAGCCCTTTCAAATGATACCAAGGTTGATGACCTTTTGAACTTGACAATGACTTTCATGCTAAAAGTAACCGTTTGGACTTTGTTGCTGTCAGGGGCATTAGTGTTTTACAAACACAGCTTGTTTGGTTAATATATTTTTATTAGATATCTTTGAAAAT
This sequence comes from Pteria penguin, assembly GCA_035048485.1. Classification (NCBI taxonomy): domain Eukaryota; kingdom Metazoa; phylum Mollusca; class Bivalvia; order Pterioida; family Pteriidae; genus Pteria; species Pteria penguin. Next base: position 62,489,315 of record CM068580.1, on the reverse strand, counting down.
ATTAGATTTATCTTCATTAATCATATATTCAGATTTCTGATCTGTTCTTTTTCAATTTTCAGATTATACATAGGGATATTAAACCAGAAAATATTTTAGTGAGTAAAACTGGTATAGTGAAATTATGTGATTTTGGATTTGCTCGGACACTTGCTCAACCAGGTGAATCGTATACAGATTATGTTGCTACTAGATGGTACAGAGCCCCAGAATTATTAGTAGGAGATACAAAGTATGGCAGGCAAGTACTCAATGTAATTCTTTTATAAGCATTTCTTTGACTCATTTAACATGTTTAAGAAAAAGTAGTCCAAATGATTGTATTATAAGCACCCATTCATTTCATTTCAATTCACACCACATACACATGTAGCAGAAGATTAAAGAGATTAAATATTACCCATCTGTTCATTATGCAATTTCTGCTTTTCATCAGATAACAAAGTCTTTGTGTCCTATATTATGTCATACAAATATTATTTCACTTATGTGAAGAGGACATTTATAAATATGCATAAAGGACCCACCTGAAGCAATGAGGCACCTTCTACATGGTGATGTCTTCATTGGCATGGGACCTTGAGATTTACCGTCTCATCTGAAGGATGGAGCACCAACAAGCTGCTGATGGGACTCAAACCCATATCCTATTGGTTCATAGCCAAGAGTGGTGCTAACTAAGCTACATTACTTTGACAACTGTAGTAAAATAAGGAACATTTGATAAAGTAATTTCAAAAGAGAATTGATAAGATTCTTTTTGGGGGTTCAGGCAGTGAAGTGGGAGGTTGTAACTGTTATATAAAATGTCTGTTTTAAGAATCTTCAGTCACAGTGACTTCAGTGCCGACATTCATGTACAATATTTCCATTTATGGTCATGTACTGTATACAGTTGGTTTAAGAGAGGATCCTACAGTAGCATTTGATACATAAAAAGATTTGAAATACTTTTTCATTCAAAATATTTTTCATGCTTCCTGTTAAATTTTGGATAGTGGCTGTTGTTTCTGCCAGTCTGTTAGTGTCTCTAACTGTCAGTCAGATCATTTCCAAGACCTTTCATCATAATTTTGCCTATTGCAATGGTAACCTTTCCTTTTTATGCCCCTGGATCAATAGATTAGGGGCGTATTATTTTTTTCCTGTTTGGTCTGTTTGGTTTTTGTCTGTTGTCAACTTTAACGTTGTTTTCTGATAGTTCGTGTCCAAGACATAAAGTACATGTATTTAAATTTGTAATAAATTTGAATTTGAATTTGAAATGTTGGAATAAATTTAATTTAGATTACCGGTATATTAAATTTGACTGAAATTGAATTAGATTGAAGTATGATACATGTACCGGTGTATTTATTTCCATTGGTTTGATGCAGTTTGAGGGGCATCCATCTGTTTTATTGATATTTGTATATTTTTCTACTATGAATTTGAAACTTGGTATATCATCAAGGAAGTGTTCCACACTCATTCATATCTCAATCTCATTTAATGAAAATTTTGTCTTTAATCTTTTATTTCAAACCAATTCATATATCCTATACATGTATAAATAAATGTAAACATTTATAAAACTATAGTTTTCAGGTATTTCATGGTTGACTGTTTGCCAAGAGATACTCGTAATTCTTCAAGTACGCTTATATTTGAGATATATATGTTTATATATATAACAGAGAACCTGAAATGCATATCAAGCTATATATATATATATGCAAAACAAGATGAACAGAACTCTGATTTCCATACCATGGATACACATGTACTATAATCTTCAAGGACACCATTAAACTTTTAAACAGCCATTACAATGGTTATTATGTCCTTTGTTGCTTTGTATTCATACAAATTTTATGGTCCTTTATACAGACTTGTTCTGTACCACTAATATTTGGTCAGTCAATACAACACATATGGTTTAAACAAGCATATCTTTTTAAAGATTGATATCATTAATATCTAAATACACCATTATCGTCTTATTATCGAGGAACTTCTTACAAAGAATGAAAGGTGTTTCAGGTCATTCCATGTGATAACTAAGCCTGTGTGTTTTTAAGATTTTATCCTACAGTTTACTACTACGTATATGTACTTGCTTTGTAGTATGTCACTGTAGGATGGCGCAATTGTTTACTGTCTACTTTTTTTTTAACTGAATTACATTATGACCTTTATTGTTAGGTCAATGGTTTGATCAGCTTTATTCATTGCAAACAGAATGAGGTCAAGAAGAAGGTGATCCTTTAAACTTCTGCATTGATTGGTAATGCAGAGGGGATACTGATACCTAGATTATGAATGGAAAAAGTAGGCTCTTATTTACCATCGATAAATGTACACTACAGACCAGCTGAATGGAAGACTTTATAAGGTCCATAAATTTGTTTGTTGTTCCAAAGGCAGTAAATTTATATCTTTGTTGCTTTCCAGGCAGTAGACGATTTTTATCTAGGAAAAAAGCAGCTGTATATTTGTTGTTCTTCTGGACAGTAAAGATAGATTTTATTAAGCATATTGTTACTGTTTCTACATTGTGTTTGTCACACTTCTTTGTTCTACAGGGCAGTAGATATATGGGCTATAGGGTGTTTAGTAGCAGAAATGTTGACTGGAGAGCCACTGTTTCCAGGCGACTCGGACATTGATCAGCTTTATCACATAGTCAAATGTTTCGGTAAGCATCATACAATCAAGCAACATACAGTGTACTAGTGTGTGTGTTGTGTGTATTGTTCTAATTTTTATTCAGTCTTCACACTCTTGCTTACCATAGATAATGTTCATACATTCTTGAACACTGAATACTTAAATTCAAGAGTGATCATTATAAACAGGAATTGTACCTTTATTATTATCTGGGTTTTTTTTATACAGATACAAACAACAAAGAAATTTTCTTCTAGTTCAAATTTCTTTTGTGTGTTTCTCTAATACTATGTAATACTCACATTATGTATCAATATAGCCATAATGATCCTTTAACCTATTTGAAAGTCTTCATTGTTAAAAATGCTTATAATATTCATGTATTTTACAATGAGAATTTTGAATGCCTTATATTGTGACAGTGTGACAAAGATTATGGGTAAGAATCTAGTTTTACAAAGTAGAGACTGAGGTTCATGGTTCAAATCTAGTATAAAAAAGTAGAGAATAATGTTCATGGTTCATGCTCGAGTAGTTATCATTATGAATGTGGTATGTTCATTTCATGAATTCTTCATTGTAATTTTTTGTCAAATATGGAATGATTATAATCTAGTGTGCCAAGGCCTCTGTTTAGAGCATGTTTAAAGTTGTAGTAATTTATCAGCTTCTGTATATAATGACTTCAGGCAAAAGCTGCATGGTTAGATAGGTTTCTGCATTGTAGATCATCTATATGTACATGTATATATTTCATATATCTTTTCTTAAGATTTTAGATATTAAAATGGAAGCGTATGGAATAAGGGTTTTTCTCTAAAGCTCTGTACCCATGCAGTTGGTCAAAACATTTACTACTAGTTAAGCTAACCAATGAGCTGATTTTGTAAATTTATTGTATAAAGTAACCTAAATAGCATTTATTTCATAGGTTAATTTATTGTATAAATATTTAAATAACATTAATTTGATAGATTAATTTATTATGTTAATATCTAAATAGCATTGATTTAATAGATTAATTTATTGTATTAATATCTATGTAACATTAATTTGATAGCTTAATTTGTATAGATATATAAATATCTACATAAAATTAATTTAATAGGTTAACTTTTTGTATAAACATCTAAATAACATTGATTTAATAGGTAAGCTTATTGTATAGATATCTTCATGACATTAACTTACTGGTTATATATGCTACAAATCAGTAAACAGACCATTACTGAAACACTCTTTCAATGTCAGTGAAATGGTTGGATGAAATTTAACTACTGGTTAAAGTTTTGAACAAACTGGCCCCTGATTTTTAACTTGTCCTTGACGACATGTTTCAGTTGGAAGTAGAAGCTTATTTAAGAGATAAATATTATGATGAGATATTTTTCTATGCTTTACTATTCAAAAAGGCTTTAGCTTCCCATTTCTTAAAGAATGTGAAGGCCTTAACAAAAATATTTGTAGCCTTTCATATTTTCATTATTTTCCAGGAAATTTAACGCCTCGACATAAAGAAGTGTTCCTAAAGAATCCTCTATTTGTTGGAATGAGGTTACCAGAGGTCAGAGAGATATCCCCATTAGAAAAGAAGTTCACTAGGATTTCTTCTAGTTCTTTAGATCTAATGAAGGTATAAATAGGATGATTTATATTTGATATGTTGCAGGTAATGATTTTATGAGAAAGTAATTCATTGTAAAAACTTCGTCTTATATAAGGTTCTAGGCTTTGTCTTGTATAAGGTTGTCGGCTTTTCTGCACCTCTGTGCCAATTTGGCATGTCTGTATGACATCATATAGACATTAGATGACCTCATCATGTGAAAAGCTTTTTCTTGCATCTTTTGGCAGATGTTGTCATTAGGCAGATACTAACAAAAACAAGAATACAAATCACTTTATCTTTTGGCTGAAAGTGTGAGTCACTGATTCTACTACGATATTTCATAGATTGAATGAATTGAATTTAATGTTAATTTATATATGTGTATTGTCACAAATATCTATGCCATTGCTTTAATAAAATTAATTTTTTTTTTCTTGAAGCAATCATTACGGTTAGACCCAGATGAAAGACCTACGTGTACACAGCTTCTTAAGCATGACTTCTTTGCCAAAGATGGTTTTGCTGCTCGGTTTAGTCAGGATATCAAGGCTCGTATTCACAGAGAACATCAAGATAATCCACTGATTAAATCATCATCCAGTGAAAAGGAAGATGATCCCAAATCACAGAACAAGAAGAAGAAAAAAGTGGACAACAGGGATGTTAAGGACAACAAAACTGTTGCAAATGTATGTCATATCATAGCAAAAATTTTATTTTATGCTGATTTCCACATTCTCTTTGAAGATTAGATATTGCATCCTTTTTTCTTTTCTTTTTTTTTTTTGTTTTTTGTTTTTGCTGTAAACTGAAATTAGTCTCTTAACTTTATCATTAATTTATCTCCAAGAATCAGTAGGTTTACGCAAATAATTTTAAGAATACTTGTTTTAGCTTTTTCCTTATAGTAGTCATATCATGATATAACAGGCAAATATTCTGTTAAGGAAAATAATCAATGTCCTACTGAGGTTTTATGAAAAGGAAGAAATATGCAATAAAATATTATACAGGTATGATTTTATTCTAGATGTTCTTTTTAATGTTTGCTTTATTTGAATAGGAATCAAAAGCAGCCAGTGATAAGAAGAAAGCTACCGATAATGACAAAATGGTGAAAAAAGTCACAAATAATATCAGTAATGGACATAGTAATGTTAGCTTACCACCCGCTCAAGGTGGCCAAACCAATAATCATATCAGCAATAAGGACCATAAAGACAAGGAGAGAAAAACAGACAAGAAACCAGAGGAAAAACATGACCTCAGAGTAGAAGATAAGAGATCAGAAAGTAAAGCTAGTGAAAAGCTAGTGGTCAATGATAAACATGAAAAAAAACATGAAGAAAAACATGACAGGAAATCTGATGAAAAACATGATAAAAGATTTGATAAAAATGATAAATCAATAGACGATAAGTCAGAGAGAAAGCATGATCATAGAGAAAATGACAAGGATAAAGATATTCATGGGAAGGATAATATATCAATCGCCAGTATACCTCCTATCAGTGTTAATCAGCCACACCATGCATCCACTCCTCCATCTATGCCATCCATAAGCAGGTAAATATTTATCTTACGCCTTATTGGTTGTTTGGTCTTACTTCTAGATTTAGTTCCGGTGTTGTCAGGTGTTATTGGGTGTAAGGTCAAGCATGAAAAATTTCCTTAAGTTTTCATAATGTTTTTCTCATTAACTTATTTGGTGATCTTGTATTTAATTAAGAATGAGCAGGGAAGAAGTTTAGTTTAATCATTGCCAGTTAATTTATCATTACAACATCTATTATACCATGTAAGCGTGATGTTCCAGATGCTCTCTAATTACTGTGTCACACTGTCCATCTGTCTGTCTGACCATGATCATAGTGACATGACTCATTGTCAGTCTAAGACTTCATATTTTAGACATATTTTACATATCTATAATATACGCAAAATGATGGTAGATGGATTTAGGGCCATTAACTTTTGACTCTTTGATTTCACATTATGGAAAGAAAAACAGTAAAAGAAAAACAGTTTTCAGTTGGATCACATGGTTAAAAGTTAAGATCAGATTTACAGAAAAAAATAAAAATAGAATAAGGAAACTTAGCTTCTTTACTCTGAGAGCTCAAACAACACTTCCTAACCTACAGGGTTTATATTTTATGCACAAATGAAGTGCTAAAAAAACCCAAAAAACTCTTGATATGTGCACAGACCTATATATAGGTCTTTGATTTGTGTAGCTGTTGGAGGATCAAAGATTTATACACACATTAGAATTAAAACCCAAAGAAAATCTTTTTAAACCCTTTAGTGGTACCTAACTGAAACTTTTTTTATCTATAGAATTCAAATTTTTTACTAAATATTGTTTGTACTTTATATCTACAATCAAAGCTAGAAATACCAGATCAATAATGTCTTAAAACACTACGAATTTTTAGACTTATAAATTTGAAGGTCAAAATACAAATCTACAATAAAAAGATAGTCTTTAATGTTTACCAAATTGCTTTGATACAATACGGAGTACATAAAGATATATGAAAGAGCCAGTTTCTCATTATATTGCAATTCGTGAATCATACTATGAAATGATTGAAATCAATTTCTCTGTGGCAGAATTGACAGATCATACTGTCTACTTCATTCATAAATCATTAAAACCAATTCATTTGTTTAAATTTCCTGCCTAAGGCTGAATTTCTCTATAGAAATTGTATGACAAAGACCCTTTCATTTTCTGAAATTCTGATGAAGAATTGAATTTCAATTCATTAGTTCTCAGAAGAGTAATTTTAATCCAAGTTCATTTTCCACAGTAATTGTGCCATTTCAGTGCAAGTACATGTATATGTAATTCATTTCATTATCACTACATGTAAAATAGTTTAAATTTTACATCATATTTTGTGATATGATTTTGTGATATGTATGCAGTTAATATTTGAGTTACTGGCCATTATATATTAAGTTGTTGTGAGTTGTGATATACATCATATACATATTATCAGCAGGCAGATGCTAGTGTTAAGTTCCCAGTGTCTCAGTCTTTCAAGGTAAAACCTCCACTATATCCCACCATAGAGATCTTAACATATAGACATTTCTCTTGTTTTGTTAACTTGGGTAACTGGAGTTCATTTAGCATGATTGATCTAATTGCTAATTCCCCCTTCCACAAAACATGATTTTTTATCATGATGATGTCATCAGAATTTCTGATCAAACTGCGATAAATTTCAAAAGTATTTATCTATGACACCATAAAGAGATTTATCAGAATTTTGTTTTTTACAAAGTGAAGAAGGACCCATTTGCACTGATTACCTTTACAGAACCTTGAGCAGATGATTAAGTATTACTATTATCTTTATATTTCAATGACTGGCAATTGTTTTTCTGAAATTGAGCAGTGTGTGGTGCAAGAGACCAGTTTAAAATCATTATAACCATATTTTCTGCTCGATTTTAAATAACTAAAACCTCCTTAATCACAATGATGAAATTTAGAATTGTCTTATACTATCTGCCTAATCATTTATTTTGGCTGAAATAGAATGAAGGTTACCCAAATGTTATATTAGTTTCATTCAAGAAAATTTTAAAGTAACTGCTTTGATATTAAATATGTATTTAAATATTCCTTCTCACTTTTCTTACATTAGATATTTTTTTCATCACTTCATTTTTCTTTGTAAGTAATAATTTCAACATTAATAATTATGTATTTTTCAAAATCATTTTTCATAGATTCATATATATAAGATTGATTTTCTCACTTTACATTTACAGTGTAAGAAGTAATCATACATGTCTTCATTTTGTATTTTATTAATTGAATCATTCTCACAAAAATAATGAGATTTTTCTCTTGATGACAAGAAATTTTTGTGATATCTGATATTTACAGTCCTACTATGAGCCTCAATACTGCACACAATATATCATTGTCTACTCCCATTCCGTCCTCGCCATTTCTTGGCCCGCCCCCTCTCAGGTAAGAGAAGCAAGGCTGGAGAGCTGTTATGGGTATTGGGTTATGACCCCTTTTTACAGTGATCTCACTAATTGCATGCTTTCACTAACATGTGGGGAGTTTAGAAGGTGATTGAAAGCATATTATATGTAGTTATCATTCTGTAACAAGTGAAAAATTTGATTACTGTTCGAAATGTCCATAAATCATATACCATAAAACCAGATGTTTTGGTTTAAATGTTCTGGACAATTTTTGAGTATCAGTACAGAAATCAGTTATAAACTACGATTATGGTTTTTGTAGAAAAAACAGTTCTAACAGTTATCAAAATTTTTAGTTCTTCATCATATGTATGTATTGCTCTGTTTTGTATTTTGTATTTTTCAAGCTATTCTACTTTTCATAGATCACAGTATATTTAATTTCTTCATTTTTAGTACAGAGCATTTTGAATTTAATGCTGACAAGATCTTAGGAAACTAAACCTTTGAATTATAATGCTAATGCAGCATGTGCACTTGACAATGTTCTGCATGCTATAGTGCCTTTGAATTTTTAACTTATGGCATCTGATTTTGTTTGAATTGTTAGAGAAGGTCGATCACAAGCATGGTGAGTTGAATGAAGTGGCAGATATAGCATGTAATTAGCTAGCAGCTTGGCCACAATACCTCTTTGTTTGTGATTCATTTGGCATATTTAATATATATCATATTGTATACACATTCATTTACACAGAATGACGTGCTGGCACATTTTGCACAAAAGACAACTTCACAGAGTATATCATATGCAGATGTGTGTTTTTGAAGTGAATCAAGATTTTCTGACTGAAATTTTTCTCAATAGGTTCACTGTGTAATATTATAAGTATACATTTACATGTATATACCTGGTATACAATATATAGATTTTACATTCATAATCATTTGTAATAAATGAAATATATGACATGAATGTCATATTTATCATTAATTTATAAACTGCTAGCCTTGTATATTATGATACAAAATAATCTTAAGTACTGTGCGAAGTACTCCGTAAGCAAAAAGTGCAGTATAATATTGACGTATTTGTTCATTGAACCTTGACCTTGGCAGTATTGTTCTGTAGCTCTGTGTTCATGTTAACACCTTAATAATGAATTTATATATGCTTGGAATAATAAGGGTGCAAGTAAAAGAATCAATAGAACACAGAAAGTCTTTGATTGCTATAATAGCCTGCATGGATACACCACTGTGTCAAACAATACCTCAGTATTGGCATGCAGTGTTAGATTAAATGAAAGTCTAGACTGATAGCATTGACGAAGTACTTGTTCAACAAGTTGATTTATTTTCACAGTTCAATTACCGGTGTGTAAGAGACTCCTATTTCTGTCCTTTTTGTTTGAGTTTCACATGTAGGTGCTTAGCTATAACTAAGGTTATCATAATAGGCACAGTGGTGCTCAATCAATTTGAACAACTTAGGTTGTTTCAGTGCGTTGAGTAGGCCTTAATGCAGTAATATTGGCTGGAAAGATTTCTCATTTAATTCATAGCTCAGTATAAACACTGCCTAAACAATAAGAATAAATATACAGATTAAAATTTAGTTGTGGTCTGTATATGCCACTTCTATCCCATAATGAGTACTAGATGCAGTTGAATGGCTTCATTTTAATCTTCAACTGACAAAAGCAAATCTAAACAGAATTTACATTATATGACAGTGCATCACTGTACATTTGTATGTAAAACAATAAGTATCAGTTTTTGATTTTGTAATAGTTACATTGAATTTATTTAAAAAGGATTTGAAAATGTAAATTTTATTTTCTGTAAAAGTGGTTTGGATATGTATTTATAAATCAGTTTTTTGCCTTGTTTCAGATACATGACGAAAAAATGATAAGCAACCCACTTTATAAGTCTGCAATGCTTATGATATATATTCACCAAGCTTTATAATTGCTTACAGTATATCTGGATTCGATAATGCATTTCTTAAATGGAGTAAAATTGTTGATTGGACCATGATGTATATTGAGCATACTTTATTGTAGGGTTAGTGATAAAATGGTCAAAACGAAACCTTCGAACACATACAACAAACTAAGCACAAAGACCAATCACCACAGCAGCACTCTTAGTCCACAACCTCTACAGTCAGAGAAAAGCTTCCTGCATGATAAAGTCATGGAAAAAAATAAGTCAAGGAGTCCAGAAAAAAGGGAGAAAGAGGGACTGATGTTGCCAGAGGTTAAGGGTGCAGAAGGTTTGCATTGTTGTGATTGTGGTCGACCAATGTAAAATATGTAACTTTTGAATACTAATGTAAAATGAGCATATTTATCACAATCTGTCAGTTAACTGAATTATAGAAAATTTTGTTTTATAAGAGAAAAAAGGCTGATTTGTTATGACTGACATTGGTATATTTTAGAGAAAAGAACTTTGCCAGGTTTTTTAAAATGTGTAGAGTTGGTCTAACTTGACATCATTAGATGTTTGTGCAATATAGCAGGAATTATGATCAAGAAATAATATCTATTCAACTATTGTTCATACTGAAATATGTGTACATTCCATATCAACATGTAAAGAGTTCCATAATGTGTTCAATGCTAAAACTTAAAGTAGACATGTGTGTATTATGATACAAAGAGTTTAGTGTTACTTTATTCATTTGTATCTATATTTAAGATATTTTAAGGGACATGAATCAATGAATATTTCAGCTCATCCATCCAAATCAAAGTTAAAGCCCACAGGATCAGTGCAGAGATCAAATGTTGCCACAATTCCACACATCACCAATATAGATCCTTTCTCCAATGCAGTGGTATGTTCATTTTTCTGGTGTCAGAATTGGACCTATGGGCTTTATGACCAAGAAATCAGAGAGGAATCAACAAGCTAAACTAGTAATAAGAAGGTCATTGATAGCAACATTGTTCAATATTGTTTGGTCATATTGGGTGTAGATTCATTCTAATGGGGATGCTCAACAGTTTATTGTTGGACATGCTGAGCCAGATTCTGTGTCTATGGTAGGCTGTACTCCATGTTCTTCTGCTTAGCAGCAGGTCTTGTACTTGAACCTTGAACCTTGCATTATACCTTTGATGTCTTTATTGAAGTGAAATTGTCCTGGACAATGTGTTAAATACCTAACAACAGATTAGAACCACCACCCCCCTCCTCCCAGTATTGATAAACTGATGATAGTATAAGCTATTGATTGTAATTTTAAGAAAATACATGAAGGTTAATCTTTCCTTTCCATGAGCAGATGTCACATCAGTGAGAGTACATGCACCTATCTTCAGTACACATTTAGGAGTACCGGTATATGCATTACTCTTCCTATTAAAACAATTGTCAAGAAAGACAACCCTTTAATCTAATTGTCAAGGAAGAAAAATTTCAGAAGATACAGTTGTCAAGAAAGACAACTCTTTTTAGAACTATGTCCATCTGATGTCTCTTCTGTGAAATTGTAAAAAAAAAAATAACAGCACATATTAAAATACTTCTTTATAGTTTCAGTATGTACCATGTTGTACATTTTTCAGGGTGATATAGAGAGATTAGACAGTCGAGATGGCAGTCTTCCTACAGTATGACACAGCACAGTCTCCTGTTTAACAACTTCCAATCAAACTAGCCAGTCAGTCATTACAGGGACTCTTATTTTGTAGCTCATTTGACTAAAAAAATGCTACATAGGTAATGTCCAGGACTGAAGTACAGGTATGAGGACATTACCAAACTGGTAGAAGATGGTGTATTTAGAAGTGGGACACAGTATTATTAGATTTCTTAGGTAGTATGGAGATGTTTATTACAATCAATCCAACCAATGGTGCTGTACTAGTCAATCAACTGTACATGTACAGTTGTACGTTGTTGACGTAGTTAGAAGTTAGGTAACATGACGAGAGTTTCCCTTTTACAAGCTATTAGTTAATGAACCTGTGAAGATGTTAAATTGAAAGTTTATCTTAAAGTATTTTTTAACATCAAAGAATGAATTTAATTCATCAAGTTAAGGAATTTTATCAACTATGTTGTCTTGTCGTTGATAAATAAAGTCAGAAGAGTTAATTTTTCATATTTATTCTTGGACGAAAAATTTCACATTATTTGATATTGTTCAGTTGCCTTATGTAAAATGTTTTTATCTTTAATGTACTTTGACAGAAGTGAAAGTGACTGTTATCATGGTCATTGTAATTTGTATCATGTGTTTAAAAAAATCTTTTTGAATAATATATGTATATATATATATATTGCATACTGAACTGAAAGTAAAATAAAATTTTACTACAGATATGAAATGTAAAATAAGAGAAAACTGGTCTTAGTGATGAAATTGTCATAGAAAATGTCCTTTTTATTAATCTGCACTAATGTTTCGGTGTCATTAAAGTGTATTGTTAATCATTATGACAGCATGTTAATTATAAATGATTATTTATTATTGAATGTAAATTCCCCTCTCCCATCCCTTTTGAAGGAAAAAGAAAACTGGAAAACATATAACTGAGGTCTAAAAATCTGCTTTAGAATTTAGTGTTTTTGATACATGTATACTGATACAATTTTGATGTGTGATTGACACAGATGTAACCTTTTATGCATGATCTACTCAAATAGATGAATAAAAATCTTTATAAAGATAATCCCTTACTAGTGCTACTTTACTTATGATGTATGCTGTTACTAAGGTATCATATTTAGGAAATCTAAGGCCTGAGTGTTCTATGTTTTCAGTGTGACATAAAAAGAACAATTTCATTTAAATATGCTACTGATTTGGTAGAAACGACACTGGTATATTCTGCTTTTCAAGATTTAACAAATCCCATGTTGGTTCTTGCCTTTATTTGACTTAGTCTGTTTTGTTAAGTTGATGGGGGTTTTGTTGAACTAAATTGAGGATCTTTTTCTTTATTTTTTTTAATGATCTTCACAAATTTCTAAATTATTCAGACTGTACATCTGTTTAAATGTTAATAGATATCTACAAGACAGTATTTTAAATAAATTTGAATGAAAGTTTTAGAATCAGATACCAGTAATTATATACATAGAGTATATGGACAGAATGTATAAAACTTTTAATGTTAGTTTTAATTTAATACATATGTGGAATATGACTACTTTAATCTACAAACAGAAAATGGACTCTCTCTGTTGTTGTTTTTTTTTTTAGTTCCATTAACATGTAATTCTCAAATACTAATTTCAGAGATCCATCTTATGACATATTGTTTCACTCTGCAGATATTCATGTGACTTATTACAATATTTTCAAAGAAATGATAGTAAAGGTTGAGATAATTTTTGCCTGTGAGTAAATGCATATTGAATATTCACTGCAGATATAAGCAAATGAATTTTGTTGACTGAATTGTGTTATTAAAGATTATATCCCTTTTTGACACCTTTTCATCTACTGAAATATTTGGCTGACCATGTAATGCATGAGAAACAGGATATATTGTTTGTATCTTATCTTTACTCATATTTTCAACCCATATCAGTTTGTGCTTGTTACTAAGAGAGGAGGATAGCATATTCCTGTTCTTTGAATATATTTCTAGTTCATTTCATTTGAACTTATTAATGTGTTATTTTTGGATTATTTCAGTCAACAAATGACATTGAAATTTACATTGACCCTAAAGTAAACATCACTATATGCATGTTCCAGTGAATGATTAATTGATTATTGTTTTACATCACTCCTTGATTATTTCATGTATAGGGTGACATCTGCCTGATACATAGCATAGAAATTTATATCTCTGCAATGGATCCACCCAAAGCAATAAGGTGTTTTACATGCCATGCCTACCATGACATGGGATCTCAGATTTTAATGTCTCTTCCAAAAGACAGGACACTGGCCTTCCCAAAGAGGGAGTCGAACTGGTACCTTTGGTTCACGGGCCAAGCACCTTATCCATTCAACCACAATGGCTTGTTCCAGTAAATAATTGCTGTGGACAGTACTAACAGTAAAACTTGTTATCATTTCAATTACAAGGAGAAAATACAGGCAAGTATTCTGATGATGTCAAAGATGATTTTGAAATTGAAGTAATATTGTGTATACAAGAAACTAGTGCTCCACAAATAAAACCAAAACTAGGTTTAGTAGTTTTAGAATAAACAGTTTCTCATGTAAATTGTGCAATGAAAATTTGTATAATTTTCTACCTTTATGCAATACATTCATATTTGGCATCAGAATGCCATCCTATTGTAAACTGAAAATAGAAAAGGTCGAAGACCAACTATTTGAAGCCTATGTATTATGCAATGATATCGTAATTTTAGTTTTGTAGATGTATGAAGATTACATTTCAGTTCTGTTTACTTCGTAGAGTTGTGCATTTTTCCATAAAAAGATTTCGTATCTTTTCGTCTTTCAAATATTATTACCATATATATCTAATATGCATGATAATGTGAATATTGTTCAACCAAACCGTCCATTATTAGCCTTTCTTTGAATGATGTAAAAGTACTTGTCAGTAAACTCACATGAGTTTCCTATATCTTGAGTAATAAATGATTTGTAATTAACTGTTTGGCTTCCATTATATTGATATTATATTCTCAGTATTATGTTAGAGAAACACAAGCTATGTCAAAAGAAATTTTTTTTTGTCATTGAGCAACTGTTAAGTTACTAAATATTTTGCAACTTACGCACAATTTAAAAAAGTTATTGAACGTGATTTTTGCATAAATGAAAATAATTTTCTTAGAATTTTGTTCAAGCATGCCTCTTTTCAAAGGAAGCAAAATTCAGTGATTGACAAGTAATGTACATTCATAGGTTGATCTTCATAAAACAATGGTGTTGATATAATAAAGGACTGAAGCTTTTAGAAACGTTTTAATTGCTACCTCGTCTCATGGATCAGTATTTCTTTCACCTCATTTATGGTTTTGAACCAAACAATGAATTCATTGATCAAATTGTGTGAAATATTTTTTTAATGATGAATTAGTTTATTGACAATAGGGATTACCGATTATGATTTGACTTTGCCTAGGAATTTTCAAAGTGCAGAGATATGTGTAATTTGGAATAAGTGATAAATAGTGTGTTACCATTTAATAATAATACTTGTGTATTCATTATTTATTTATCCGACATTTACTTTCAGTGATGTATTATTATGTTTTTACAGTATGAATGTTTTATACATTAATACATGACTGTTACTTCAAGTGGTTGAACTGTTTTTGTTACATTTTGTGTATTCACTCCTGGGTGCTTGTATCATTTGAACAAACACAATAAAAGAAGTTTATTGTAACACGATTTTGTATGTTTTAAACTACAGTCTACTTCCATTATACCTCACCTGATGTACCGCCATTCTCTTATACCACCACAGTTTTAGTAAAAAGACATTTCTGAACACATAGTACTCTTGTTATACCACTCTAAATACATACCACCATCCGCCACTGCATTTTAGGCCCAAAGGGTCAAAGTTATATGGATTTTAGGAGGGTAAAATCGCCATCAGGTATCAACTACCGGTAACTGACCATAATTACTTAATTGTAGACCAACACATGCACAAGTATACAATAAAGTTACCTAGTGTTTTCCAAGTGCATTTAGGAGGGATCCTATAATCAGCATGTTTATGTTTTAGTGAAGACGTGCTCAATTGTTCGGAAGTTTATGGATATCAGTAAATATTATGATATTATAAAGGAATTATATGTGGTTTTAATTCTTGACATAGCTAGAATTCATAAAACATGTGACATTGATAATGATTGTCATGAATAAAGTAAACTATGTTTTACTATTGAAAATACAAAATTGGCAACTGACTTGTTGATCACATGGGTTTCAAAAATCAAAACATGTAGGAAAGTAATTGTTTTAATAATTTATTAATAGTTCATGCATATACCCGTAACTGGATAGTTTTAACCTTTCATATAAGAGACGTTTCAACGCTTGTTTTGTGTAATTTTCTGTGACAACCCTCGTACTTAAAACATTTACGCATATTGATTAAATCGTACAAGTATACAGATTGGTTAATTCTTTTTTAGTTCTGAATGTTTCATTTAGATATGCAACATTCCATAAACCACCATATTCGTTATACTGCCATTTCCTACAAAATAGAAGGTATCAATAACAAGATAGTACACTATATAGTTTCCAAATGGGTTTATAAAGTACTTTGTGGAACTTGCTGTAGTTTCTTGCTGTTTTATGTCTGGGATAATCATTCTTTGGGAAAAAGAGAAAAGTTGCCAACATACATGGTAAGGTGCGTTTTTTGGGGTTTTTTTTTTTTTCAAACACTGGCTCCCTCCATCTCCACTCTAGCAATAATCTTTATATATGAAATAAATCTGGTATGGCAAACAAGCTATAAATAATATATTTGATGATTTGTGTCTTGGTAACAAATGTAAATTAAGGGCAAACATTTTATATTCACTTCTGGTTTATACATACTCCTATGACAAGTGTACAAGTTCTAAAGTGTTTGGGTTTTCACATTGCTTTCAACGATAATTCAGTCAAATTGTGACACTGAAGCAAGAGAATGCCCATCTCTTGAAGAATGCAAGAGTAAATTCATCAAAATTTATTCACTCCAAATTACTGTTACTAAGGCAATATTGCACATCATGGATAATATTTCTTAATAAAAGAAAGGAGTACTGGTTTCATTTCAAAATCCCAAAATATAGTTTTAAGAGAATTGCAGCCTTTAATAAGCAGGGTGGGCAACATGTAAACATACCTAAAAAATTCTTTCAAACTTCCCCTTCAAAGATCAGAAAACAACTAAAATTGTGTAGCAAGAAAATTTATTCATAACAATAAATCATATTTGCAATATAATGCACATGAAAAATTGAATAATAAAGTACTTTACAAAGTACAGTATTAAACTGCAAGTGTGTTAAAATACACATATAAGACATACACCATTCAAATATTGGACATGAGAAATGTCCATTGGACATGAGAAGATCCATTGGACATCACTTCCAGTGCCATAATGCATTAAAAATGACCTCAGAGTGGTCCAGACTCCAATATACATCAGAAATGTAATAATGGATATCAAGTAGGTCCAATGAACGTCAAAAAAGGACCAATGAGTACTTGGTCATTAAGTGTAATTTCGAGCGAAGTAATCTATCTGTACAATACTTATTAACCAGATATATATTCAATATCTACCTTCATATCAAAAACCAACAAGTTTATAGTTATAATATATCGTACATTTGTGTTAATTATACTATCTTGATTATATTTGATATTGGTAATCATACTGGGTTTTCAGACCCAAAGTTTTTACACACACTTTTAAAATGGGATTAGTGCCATAAAATATGTCATGAACTGACATTCAAAAATATATTCTCAATAATATGGGGTCAAAGTAATATTGTTGAAACTATAGTTACCGTAGTTTTAGTAAAAAAAATCCAAGTGACCCAAATGGGCCTATATCACTCACCAGATCACCTTGAGAACATAAGAAACTTAGTATCAGAATACTCTATAACAAAAACTCCTTTTCATAATTTATATTCTCAGTATTTTATACCTGAACCAAAAAAAAAAAAAAATTCATCGTTCTAAATATATATACATTATGAAAATCAAGAATCCAGCTTAAATAATGTGCAAAAATAAATCCGAAGAGATGTCAAAAAAGTGTCAAAAATTTGATTTTGCAAAGAAACCAAAAACCACAACATTTACTGAGCCCCTTTCTAGATCACAATGATATGCATTCAACTTGTTAATTTATGCAGCTGGTCTGGAGAAGTCAATCAAAGAAGGGTACCCTCTTTGACTTATACTACTCTATCCTGCTCTACCAAAAAAGTAACAACACTTGTAGGGAAATTTCATCCTCATTAAGTTTGATAAAAATCTGTCGCACAGTTTTGAAGAAGTTGAAAGTATGCAAAGTTAATGCTGGATGAAGAGACGAACTAAGAGTGACCACACTAGCTCACAGGAGCCAATGGCTCGAGTGAGCTGAAAAAAAGAATATTATTACAACAGTATGTGATGATTAAATTGATGTCATCTCATTTTCTTGTGGATGATTTAAAATTTTCTAATGTAAATCAGCATACCCGATACTCTCATTTGAAATAATCAGCATCTAGTTCCTTGCAAAAACAGAGCCTTTCCTGTTTGAGGTCCAGAAGCAAATTATATTTTGATTGGCATGTAAATTGTGACTTACTCCATGATATGACTTTAAATACAACCAATACAAAAGACTACGACACGTGTACATATATTATGAGGAGAGGTTTTCAGTGAATAATCAGTGCGTTAGTTTAGGAATAAACATTTCTGCTGACCTATTTAATATAGATTCAAAACTCTCCTTGTCACAAAAACTAAATGGGTAAATAACCCTTGTCAATTAGATCTAAATACACAAGCTTAAAAGCAAATCTGCAACACCACCACTTCAAGATCCACATATCCATAAAGAAAATACTGAAACCCTAATCACATAAGCTCTATCAACTTTATGAAAACAACTGTTGTAGCAAATTCTTACATTAGCACTTCCATGTCAGTATGAAGAAAAATTTCTATCAATTAAAATTTAATCACAAACCAAGAGCATTTAGCACTTCTGTGAGATAAAGGCAAATGGACCCAATCTACAATGAATGCCTTGATAAGGAAAGACTGACATTATCTGTTGCGGTGCTTTGCTTGTGACCAAAAGGTCCTGGGTTCCACTCCCACCATGAGCACACTAGTGTCCTGTCTTTCGGATGTGACAGTAAAATCTGAGGTCCAATGCCACAGTAGGCTTAACACGTAAAATATCCCTCACTGCTTCAGTTGGGTGTAATGCAAAAGTATAAATTTCTATGCAATGCATCAGGCAGAGGCCGTTACCATATATATGTGGTAAATGTGAAGTGACATTAAACAATAATCATTACATTGGGATTATTCCATCTATATAATTGTATTCAGTGCTGTTAATGTACTTATTTAAGTGTATAATTGTATTACGTGCTGCTTTTGTACTTATCTAAGTGTACATGTATGGTTATTTAGCCCATCCCCAAACCCTCCCTCCACTTTACAGCTACAGGTAAATTGATAAATCTACACTTGTCCTGACTGAGACTTCAGAAATGAGAACCTATGGTAATTTCAAACAAAAGTGATTTGCTGTCTTCTTCATCAGAACCACCCCATCCCCTCCCCAATAAATTCAAGAAATTAAGTCTTAAACCTTGTTTTTTCTTTCATCTTTTCTGTGATGACACATCAAGGCTCTCCTACATTAAAATGAATAACAGATATCAGACATTAGGTCTGCCATCCAGTTGTTGGGATCAACATGTATAAAAATAAAATCAGCTGGGCCAGAGACCTGCATCACTGAGCATAGAATATCAGAATAGTAAATCCTAAACCATGTTGTCTTCGATTCAACAGGTATATCATTAGTCATTACTATTTATTGGTCGAAAATGAGAGGCTCTTATTTGCCAGTACATTTAGTGTAAAATCTTGGTACACATACATGCATTAGAAATCTTGTCAATCGCATTTTCCAAATATGTAAATACATGTACAAAGTATAAATACACAAAAACTTTAACCTTTACCAATACAAAAATAGAAACAAAATTATTGCATATATCAATCTGCACCTAGAAAAAAAGCTCAGAAAAAATGACGAAGAAAGAAAAAGAATTCCACAGCACCTTAGGAAGTAAACATAATAAAAATTCAAAGTTGCACATGATATGCATTACATTAAAGGATAAAGCCAAATGCAAAGAACTCATAACAAAACAACACTTGAAAAATTTTGATTCCAAAAATGTTAAAAAATATATACTATACATGGACAAATATAATGGCATCCTTAGAATCCTTCTGATCTCTTTATAATTATTATCAATGATTGAGCGTAATCTAAGGGAAAGAACTCTTGGCAGTAAACACTGCTTATACTAGAACATACTTAATCTCTTTATGTTTGTGAAAGTACCCTGCATACAAATACATGTATTTCATTTATTTGATTGTTAAGTTATACAAAAAGGATATTGATAATTTAATACTATCATATATTGTACTGTGATTACATTAGACCTAAGGTTAATATACATGTATTAGGTGTTAATTTTAAAACTTTTCACTGTCACTTGTATGCCATATTTTGTAAAATTGTGTTTATGAAACATCAATGCTTCAGAAGGCAGAAATTTGACTATATAAGGAAAAAGTCCTGAAAGTGGGACAATCAGATGGATAGACAGATGGTCAAATAGACCAAACAAAATAAGCACTAAAACTTTCTGATCTGGGGCATCAACTTCCCGTTGAAAATTTTCAAGTGCCTAATTGATCAATTACATGTATATAGTCAGAAATATACTCGAGATAAAAGGTTATCACTAACACAAAAAAAAATCTCTCAGATTTTTAAGACCAATTTTCTTTCGCCAATGTAGACGGCTCCCTCTGGGACATTTCTGCATATACAATAATATAATATCATAAAAAGTAAAAGAACACAAATACTCTTTTACTTTTAATGTACCTGACTTCCCTTTGGAGGACTACTTAGAATCTTTATATAATATCATAGTTTTAAAAAATAAGACAAGGTGTCTACAAAAAATTCTACAATTCCAATATTAGATCCTTGATTCCAAATGGCAAGTTCTCTGAGTCTACGCTTTAATTATAAATTCAAACCAGTAACAAAAATCAATTAAACTTCACACAAAAATATGTTACAGAAAATACTGTTTTCAAAGTATTAATTATTCTACATGTTTCATATAAGATAATCTTGAAACATACATTATTCTGTTCCCATAACTAAAGTCTGTTACGATAGTAACTAATATCAAAATCTTCATTTTATCACAGTAGATATTTACAAATGGTTGTTACAAGAAATAACACAATAACAAAGCCTGGTCAGCTGACAGAAGCAGTTCTAAAGCCCATCTAATGGCACACATTGAGGGGTACATATAAAACATGTAATGCTAATATAGAGAATTATCTTTTTTTGAGCTTTCAAACACTGATTTGAAATATTCAATTATTCAATAGAATGTACAAAATACAAATTCCACATTAAAACTTGTTCTGAGCTATGGTGATTCATAAAGAATGACGACTCATTCGAATGAAAATAAAGAATATTGGTTGCAAAACTAAACCTATCTTTCTTGTTCTAACATATAAATAACCTTATGCAACTTAACCCATCTTTCATTCTCTACTATATAAACTTACGCATCATATTAATGTGAAAATTTGATATTTGAGCATAATTCTAAGAAATTTGATAGCTTCCAGATTTACTAAATAACTAGTAATATATATATACATGGCACTACCAAACATATGATTTATAAAAAGGAAAAAATATCTTACAAGACACTTTACCGAGAATACTTCAACTTTCAACAAAATGCAGAAAAAAAAATTGCTGTAAAGATTTAACCTATCTTTATTATCTTAGCTTAAACCAAGAGAATCAAGACAAACACTAATATGATTCTATGAAGGTGACTTCAAAATATAATGCTAGAATATGATCAATAGAATGTATATATATCATAAGGGCCCTAAAGACAACAGAATACTGGATGTAAATCATATTTTAGTGGATTGCGTAATTCTAGGTTTCATCAAATCTTCATAATCAGGGGGTTCTTTCTGTTGACCCACAGGATACAGTAATTTTTCTTCACCTAATGCTGTTATAAAATTGTCCTGGAAAAGTAAGACAGTAATGTATATATCAGTAGGAGAGGAAAATCTGACAATTCCTAAATTTGTTCAGAATAAAGTTTCTTTCCTTTACTTTGTTAAAAAAGAACATATTTCTACCATCTAAGTATAGCCAGAACAGTCACACTTCAATTATCATTTCTGTTCAGTATGAGCATTCTATCATCATCTCTGTTCATCATGTTCCATTATATTTTCCCTTCAAGGCGTATGATCATCTTTGTTCAGTATGAATACTATATCACCTCCACTCAAGAGACCCTTTCACATTCAATGCAGGACTAACATTTTGGGTGAAGAATAGTTACGTTTCTTGAAAAAAGTTTGACGCCATAATCAGATTTGATTGTCTCTTACACCGTTTTGTGGGAACAGTGATCATTTCTTCCCTCGAGATGTCAATCCTGCAGTTACTGTGAGGGATCAATATGAACATTCTTCTATTTACTGCTCTGTTCAAAATGAACATTCTTTTAACTTCTCTGTATATCATGGACATTTTTCATCAATAATCAATACCAGTATGCACATTCTATCATTTCTTTTTTAGTTCTGAACATTCCATTACCTGGTGTCTTGTCTCAGATAAGACAGTAAAAACCAAGGTCACGGTAGGTGTGACATGTAAAAGATCTCTCACTACTTCAGATGGGTGTGTTGCAAAGGTACAAATTTCTATACAATGCATCTGGCAGATGCCGTCACCATATATGTAAGATAATCGTGAAGTGACATAATCAATCAATCAGTCAATTCAAAATGAGCAATCTGTCACATTCTCTGTTTAGCATTAGCATTCTTTACATTCCCTTCACCTCTTCATCAATGAAATTTCCATTTCAAGCAATTAAAAAACATACATATTCTTACCTTATGAAAATTGACTAAATCCTCTAAATTTTTATGTTGTATTTGATTTGCACCAAAAAACTGGTAGCCATCTTCAGAAGTATCCACAAGAAAATGTTTACATCTGTCCTTAGCTCGAAATGATATAGTATATCCCCACACACGTTCACTCACTCGCACCAAAAAGCTACCCATACATTGATTGATCAGAATATTTTCAGCATCTGGTCTTGATATAACACCTACAAAGATAGAAGTAAAGTGTCTATTTTTTATCCTAAAGTAACATCACTTTTATTCATTAATAAAGTTTCACAAATTTCAATTCACCTTATAGTCAATATTTTTAAACCCCAAAGCCCTACAGCATTTTAAGAGAAGTTCCTTAAGTCAATATATAATGAAGACATTTTTCAAGTAAGACTGTTCAGGTAAATCAAATGAAATTAGACGGCTTATAATGAGAAATGGAGGAAGATGCAAGATCAATATTTGGGGAATAAACAATCATTTTTTGATGCTGAACGGTAAATTTTGATCATTAACACTGTATACATGTCGAGGTTTTATCATTAACACTGTATACATGTCGAGGTTTTATCATGAACACTGTATACATGTCAAGTTTTTATCATTAACACTGTATACATGTCAAAGTTTTATCATTAACACTGTATACATGTCAAGTTTTTATCATTAACACTATATACATGTCAAGGTTTTATCATTAACACTGTATACATGTCGTATATTTATCAATAACACTATATACATGTCATGTTTTTATCATTAACACTATATACATGCCAAGTTTTTATCATTAACACTGTATACATGTCAAGTTTTTATCATTAACACTGTATACATGTCAAATTTTTATCATTAACACTGTATACATGTCAAGTTTTTATCATTAACACTGTATACATGTCAAGTTTTTATCATTACCACTATATACATGTCAAGTTTTTATGATTAACATTGTATACATGTCAAGTTTTTATGATTAACACTATATAATTGTCAAGTTTTGATCATTAACACTATATACATGTCAAGTTTTTATCATTAACACTATATACATGTCAAGTTTTTATCATTAACACTGTATACATGTCACGTTTTATCATTAACACTATATACATGTCAAGTTTTTATCATTAACACTATATACATGTCAAGTTTTCATCATTAATACTGTATACATGTCAAGTTTTATCATTAACACTGTATACATGTCAAGTTTTATCATTAAAACTGTATACATGTCAAGTTTTCATCATAAACACTGTAAACATGTCAAGTTTTATCATTAACACTGTATGCATGTCACGTTTTTATTATTAGCACTGTATACATGTCAAGTTTTTATGCTTAACACTATATACATATCAAGGTTTTATGATTAACACCGTATACATGTTACGTTTTTATCATTAACACTGTATACATGTCAAGTTATTATCATTAACACTATATACATGTCAAGTTTTATCATAAACACTGTATACATGTCACGTTTTCATCATTAACACTACATACATGTCAAGTTTTTATCATTAACACTATATACATGTCAAGTTTATATCATTAACACTGTATACATGTCAAGTTTTATCATTAACACTGTATACATGTCAAGTTTTCATCATTAACACCGTATACATGTCAAGTTTTATCATTAACACTGTATACATGTCAAGTTTTATCATTAACACTGTATACATGTCAAGTTTTTATGATTAACACTATATACATGTTAGATTTTTATGATAAACACCATATACGTCACGTTTTTATCATTAACACTGTATACATGTCAAGTTTTATCATTAACACTATATACATGTCAAGTTTTATCATTAACACTGTATACATGTCAAATTTTGATCATTAACACTATATACATGTCAAGTTTTTATCATTAACACTATATACATGTCAAGTTTTTATCATTAACACTGTATACATGTCAAGTTTTATCATTAACACTGTATACATGTCAAGTTTTCATCATAAACACTGTATACATGTCAAGTTTTTATCATTAGCACTGTATACATATCAAGTTTTTATGAGTAACACTATATACATATCAAGTTCTTATGATTAACACTGTATACATATCAAGTTTTTATGAATAACACTATATACATATCAAGTTCTTATGATTAACACTGTATGCATGTCACGTTTTTATCATTAACACTGTATACATGTCAAGTTTTATCATTAACACTGTATACATGTCAAGTTTTTATCATTAACACTGTATACATGTCAAGTTTTCATGATTAACACTGTATACATGTCAAGTTTTTATGATTAACACTATATACATGTCAAGTTTTTATCATTAACATTGTATACACGTCAAGTTTTTATCATTAAAATTGTATACATGTCAAGTTTTTGTCATTAACACTGTTTACATGTCAAGTTTTGATCATTAACACTGTAAACATGTCAAGTTTTGATCATTAACATTGTATACATGTCAAGGTTTTATCATTAACACTATATACATGTCAAGATTTTATCATTAACACTGTATATTTGTCAAGTGTTATCATTAACACTGTATACATGTCAAGTTTTACCATTTACACTGTATACACGTCAAGTTTTATCATTAACACTGTATACATGTCAAATTTTGCACTAACTGACTTTTGCAATAATGTAAATTTTTTTTGGTGTTGATCTGAGGTCAGACAAAAAGCCTATTAACTTATGACATCATAACTGTAACAATTAAAAATGGTCTTAATTTCATGTTGTTTTATGAACAATGGAGGAGTCAATTAACGTACCATGAAACCATTTTGATATTTCGCCTGTAGCAGAACTGATTCCTGATCCACGAGGTCTTTCTACTTCTAGGAACCAATCTATCACAGCTTGGCGATTTGGTGGTCTAGGTGGACGTGGTGTTTTCTTGTTTACAGCTGAGGTCATTTTTTCCATATTTCTACAAAACAAACACATAGCACATGTGCTTCATTACCCGATCTTTTCAAATCCTATCCAATCAGTGCTCATTACTACGTCAATTTCTTCTTTTGGAAATTTTGATGTTAATTGAAATATAAGCAAATCATTGCCAGTAGCAATTGCAATGATTTGCTTATATTTCAATTAACTAAGGCCATAATAAAAAAAAATATGCTATATTCTCATCCAACTTTTCAAAAAATTTGGGGAGAATTTTATATTTTATTTTTCTCTTAAATGGAATTGGACATTGAATATGACTAAATTGACCTTTGCAAACACTAAATTAGATAATAACACTGTTAGGTTTTCATAGTTTTATCTGACTTCCTGTCAATATAACAATTACACAAAATCAGAAGTATAACAAATATAAAAAAAAATTTCTTCTCATATATCAATAACGGAAACAGACAAGACATGGAATATTTCTGGTCAGCTATATAATTTACAAAATGTAATTTGAAAGAAAATGAAAAATCAGGGCAGGCGGGATGAGAATCAAGGAATTTTTTTTATTATGGCCTAAAGGCAAAAGTTACATTCCCTTGAAACTTTGAACTAAGCACTTTAACTACAAAAGTAAAATTTTCCAGTGAAGTTGATGTACATATAAATAATAAAAAAAATATATGGTACACTAAGTAATATGCATTCTAAATCCCTCTCAAAATGGATTTTAATTGACTTATACTTATTAATTATATATTAATTATTAATGCATTTTAACATAAGTGTCAGGCTATTTCACTGAATAAAACAAGTCATGATCAATGACCTTCTATAAAATGTATTATATATATCCAGCATAAAAGATATCCAAGCTGAATCATAGCCACAACTTTTCCACTACCACTTAAAACAGTGTACTGCAGTGACCATGCCAAGATTCTCTTGAAAGACAAAAAAGCGTTCCAGTCTCAAGACCCTATAAGAATGACTTACTTTGGAGGGATAGGTGGTTTGACTCGTTTCTTGAATTCATTAACAACAGACATGGCATTCACACTAGCTCTCATGGAGTTTTTATACTCTATCCTAGCCTTCCTTGCCAAGTCCTCAATTTGATTCTGTGCTTCCTTTGCTTTCTTTTCTATAATTCAAATTCAAAGAAAATATTCCTTAGAAAAAAGTTATACATTCCAGACACAAATTCATATATGACAAATGAAACAACTGACTAAAACTTTTAGTACTATGGCCTTCACGAATCAATACTGCCTTGACACGGGCCTTTGGAAGACTTACATGAATCAATACTGCCTTGACATGGGCCTTTCGAAGATCTACATGAATCAAGACTGCCTTGACATGGGCCTTTGGAAGACCTTCATGAATCAAGACTGCCTTGACATGGGCCTTTGGAAGACCTACATGAATCAATACTGCCTTGACATGGGCCTTACGAAGATCTACATGAATCAAGACTGCCTTGACATGGGCCTTTGGAAGACCTTCATGAATCAAGACTGCCTTGACATGGGCCTTTGGAAGACCTACATGAATCAATACTGCCTTGACATTGGCCTTTCGAAGATCTACATAAATCAAGACTGCCTTGACATGGGCCTTTGGAAGACCTACATGAATCAATACTGCCTTGACATTGGCCTTTCGAAGATCTACATGAATCAAGACTGCCTTGACATGGGCCTTTGGAAGACCTTCATGAATCAAGACTGCCTTGACATGGGCTTTTGGAAGACCTTCTTGAATCAAGACTGCCTTGATATGGGCCTTTGGAAGACCTTCATGAATCAAGACTGCCTTGACATGGGCCTTTGGAAGACTTTTATCCCTCAGTATACAGCCATTTATTCCTTCAAACTTACACCTGAATGATAGTTCCTTGGTTTGTATAAATAGGAGGAAAGTTTTCTATTCAGTGACTGAAGAAGCAAAATGTTGAACATTGGTTTACAAATTTGACTAAAGTCAGGAATATGTGTAGTGTATATGTTTAAATTAACTTTTAAAAAAGCTTCAAACAACACATACTTTGGTCTGTGAGTATCCAGGTATTATGGTTGTCATGTGGTTGCTTGTACCCACAAATTTAAACTCAACAAATTATATCATTATGAATATACATTGTAATAAACAAAAATTATCCTAGTTACACTTCCGCCTGATGTTGAGTGTCATTCATAGATATTTATCACACAGTCATAGTGCCAAAGCAGGGATTCACATCATCACTAATATGTGTGACGTATATTTAGCAGAGATAAGTCATTGCTGGCTAAACACTAACCCATAACAAAGCTATAAAATGAACATGGATTGATAAATGAATTTAGCGGGGTAATTAAATAAATATTTCAAATTTATTTTTTTGCATTAAGCATTGTGTACTGCCTCTATGTCCACTGTATGTACCTAGAATGTGGAATGAATGGAAATAATCACTTCTTTTGTTCAATTAGAGGTGCTGTCTACAAAATTACAAACCCACAACTTGTATTTTGTGGTAAAACCATGAAAACTGAAACCCATGAAAATAAAGTATTTCACAGTATTTGATGCTTTTAACATAACGATACACTAATTCTTTTGTTTCTATAAAACTACACCAGGACTATTCACCAATATGGTAGCAGTTTCAGAAGCAGAAAAAATCTAGAACTGTCCTAACAGGACAAATACCCCCCCATGGCAACAAAATTCAAAGACCAAGATAAAGGTCACAGGGTCAAACATTTTGGTACCAACAGATAGGTCTTGTCATATGGAATACACATGTATAGTATGAAGGCCCCATTATTTTTGGTTCAAAAGTCGTGGCTAAGGTTAAAGTTTTTAAAAAGAAGATCAAACATCAAAGTCAAACATCAAGGTCAAATATTTTGGTACCGACAGACAGGTCTTGCCACAAGGAATACACATATGTAGTACAAAGTCCCCATCTCTTTTGGTTCAAAAGTTAAGGCTAAAGTTAAAGTTTCTCAAGAGTTAGTCAAATGTCAAGGTCACAGGGTCAAAAAATGTTGGTACTGACAGACAGGTCTTCCAACAAGGAATACACATGTGTAGTATTAAGGCCCCATCTTTTTCGGTTCATAAGTTATGCATAAGGTTACAGTTTTTTGAAAGTAGGTCAAACGTCAACGTCAAAGTTACGGGGTAAAAGATTTTGGTACTGACGGAAAGGTCTTGCTACAAGGAATCAAATGTGTAGTATGAAGACCACATCTTCTTTGGTTCAAAAGTTATGGCTAAGGTTAAAGTTTTTCAAAAAAAAGGTCAAACTTCAAGGTCAAAAATTTTGCTACCGACAGAAAGGTCTTGCCACAAGAAATACACATGTAGTAAGAAAGGCCTAATCTCTTTTGATTCAAAACTTATGGCCAAGGTTAAAGTTTTCTGGACAGACAGACAGATAGACAGATGGACCGACAGACAGATTGACAAGGTGATTCCAATGTACTCCCCCAAACTTCATTCCTATGGCAGATTCACTTGTACACTATTGCCCTTGTCCTGATCAGGATTGAAATTTAAACCTGACCAAGTTGAGAAGCTACAATGGACAAAATGGCCACCACAAACCAAACATTAAAACTGTCACAAAAGCCTCTTCTTTCAATACTGGTGAATGTTGTATTCTATGTTCAAACAATTCTATGTTCCTCAATAATATGCTAAAAGTTTCTTGTGACATTAAATCACAATCTATCATCGTTATCTAATACCTTGCTCCTTCCAGTTTTTTTCTATTTCTACACTATTTTCTTCAGCCACTTTTTCCATCTGTTTACGAATCTCTTTCATTTGGATATAAATTTCACTACTACGTCTGTTTTTATCTTTTTGCAATCTTTCCATAGACTTTCTTTTCTCTGTGGCGAATTTATTCTAATGTAATATAAGAAATATATTAATTTCATCATTCATTAATGACTTTATAATTACCATTATTATTTATATAAATTAATAAATCTATGTATGTAAATGGCTTTGCCTATATATTAAATGTTCTACATATGCAGATATCTGAGTATTAGAAGGAATGAATATGTGAGCACTTCTATATAGTAAATGGCTCGAAATATAGTAAAGGAAAATGACTGATCTATAGAATTAACTGTGCAGCTATAAATTTGATGTAAAATGATATATTTTCTTTTCAGTTTATAGTATATAAAATGTAATATAGATAAAATATAAAAGTTGTAATAATGTTTACTGCTTCATGCCATCTTTAGGAATATTTTCAACTATACAAATGTACAATGATGGCACCGAGTAAGAATGATGCTGTCATGTTAACCCTTTCTTCCCTAAGTAATCAGAATGGACTCTTCTTTCACTTCATATTTGGTACCAAAAGGTATGAGGGATGAAAGGGTTAACAAACTCTCTTACTAGGAACCTTCAATATCATTACATGTAAATGCCAAATCTTTCCTTGATGGAAACTTAAATTATTCATCATTATAATGCATATCGAAATTTTTGTGGCATAATTTTGCAGAGGATTGAATATCCATAATGTTTTTAGTGGTATATGAATTTTCAGGATAATTAAGTATAAATACAAACAAACTGATGCTTAACCTGAAACAGTTTGGTATGTGGGAATTATAACAATAAGAGAGAGAATATATAGATTATAATGATATATGGAAAGACTAACATTAAGTGACATACATGTACAAGGCAGACACACGTAAAATAATGTGAACATAGCACACAATCAATCACAAGATTCCCTTGTAAAATTGTGACATGTAAAATAATGTGCTGAATCAAACAATAAATTAGGAATACATATATACAGAATATGA
This sequence comes from Pteria penguin, assembly GCA_035048485.1. NCBI lineage: Eukaryota > Metazoa > Mollusca > Bivalvia > Pterioida > Pteriidae > Pteria > Pteria penguin. The sequence continues at coordinate 62,458,627 of CM068580.1, read as the reverse complement.
AATATGAGTGTATATACAATGATCGATTAAATGTGTAATAATACTGCACCTACTTCATTAAGCACATAGAGGCTCCGTTACCCAGTAACTAGATACTCCACATTCATATAGTACTAATGCACCTAGTGCCAGGATATAAGCAGAATATACCACACCTAACATAAGCTTACAAGCATAATGTTTCAATGAAAAAGGTGTTAAATGGGTTTTCATAAACTTAATTAATATGAGTTTTCGACAGAATCTAGCCAAGGTGAAATTTTCATGACATAAATCTGAATTTTTGAATAACATAACACAATGATTAAACGGAAGCTTCAATGTGTAGCGAACAAGATAAAGTTTTCTTAGAATAAAATGTGTAAATATAAATCATAATGGGATTTAACATGCACAGCTCAGAAAACAACATCCAAAAAAAGGAAATGAGGCAATCATTCATTTGAATAAAATATCAAATCAAGGACCATTTCTAATGCTGAAAGCCTCTTAATATGCAGATAAAAGAAAGGTACTGCAAATAATATACTGATAAATTGTGTACCATATTCATATGAAGTCCATTCGAAGGCTAAAACAGAAGAGTTTGAACTGAAATAACTTCAAATTCAAATGAAATGAAACTGTACAGAACATCATCTGAAGGTTGAAATTTAGGAACATGAACATGAAAAATGAAAAATGAAAATTGAATATGAAATATGAAAGAGAAAACAATTAAAAGAAACAATACAAATAGAACAGAACTGTGAGTATCTATGCTTTTTTGTTGCCACAAGAAAACAGATCAAGTCATAAAAGGCTCAACTGTGCGACCTTGACAGCTGACCATGAAATCTGTAGGCATGTTCCTCACATCATACTGCATCTGTATGAGAAACTTCAAACTAAAAGACTGAAAGATTTTTGAGTTCTCACATCATTACCAAAGTGTTGACAGACATATGGACAGACAGATAGCATGACTCCTATACAGCACCCAGTTTATGTCAGGGCTCTAACAATGATATATGTATATTTTTTTATCGATTTCCATGTAAACATTTCAAAGCACCTATTTAAGAGAAAACTGAAGGAAAATTTTCTTCAACCAGAAACAGAGATCACACATACTTATTTCATGTGTAAACCACAAGCAGAGGTCATACACTCAGTATTAAGTATCAACCACTACCAGAGGTCATACACTCAGTATCAAGTATCAACCACTACCAGAGGTCATACACTCAGTATCAAGACACTTAGTATCAAGTATCAACCACTACCAGAGGTCATACACTCAGTATCAAGTATCAACCACTACCAGAGGTCATACACTCAGTATCAAGTATCAACCACTACCAGAGGTCATACACTCAGTATCAAGTATCAACCACTACCAGAGGTCATACACTCAGTATCAAGTATCAACCACTACCAGAGGTCATACACTCAGTATCAAGTATCAACCACTACCAGAGGTCATACACTCAGTATCAAGTATCAACCACTACCAGAGGTCATACACTCAGTATCAAGTATCAACCACTACCAGAGGTCATACACTCAGTATCAAGACTCAACCACTACCAGAGGTCATACACTCAGTATCAAGTATTAAATCAACATTCTGCAAGGCAGATCTATCTAAAAGAGTTCTCACTACTAATAATATCTACAGAAATATATCTGACCAGTGAATTGCTATTTTTACAATATTCTGTAATATAACATATACAATGAATATACATGTACATATATGCCAGCTTCATCTATCATGAATATAGCCCGAATCCTGATATTGTTTAGATAAATAAAAATGTAGCCGGTAACTGGTCTTAGCCAGGAACTGGTCCTTTGCCAGTATGCTAATTACGAGAACTTCAGCTATCATGAATATGGCCTTGATACTGATACTGTTTGGATATCTTACAATTTATGTAGGAGTCAAACTACTACATGTATCTACCAATCACAACTCCAACTCTCTATCTCTATCACTTCTAACTAAACCGGAGCAAGAAATTAACTTAAGAAATTTGAATGATGTTTGTGGTATAATTTCAAAATGAGACAAATGATGAAACAACACCTTTAAATCCTGATATTTAGTACAGCATAATGATTGTTACTCATCTGAAGCGTTAAGCATGTATCCGGTCACTATGTTATCAAAGTAGTGCAGGGATGATATAGGGATATTCATGGCATGATTTGTTGGCATCAAACTACATGTCACTACTTGTCACTAGTTGTCACTACAAGTCACTCATCATTATTCTAAGCAACTAATTTGTTAATGAAACGGCAACAAGAACACAGTGTCACAAATCATGCATTCAGTCAATTCCATTCTTGCCTTCATATTAATCCAATGCCAGTAAATACTGCTTTATTTAATCCTTCTTCGAAATCATTTTGCAAAAGGGAATAAATGATAATTATTTTTTAATTTCTCGATGGAGATAATTCTAAGGAAGAAACTACATGTATTTTAAAAATTATTTTTGAATGACAAATGTTCAAAATGTTTTACAGATTTTCATAAAAATGAAAGCAGTAATAGATTCAGAGTGGATTTTCCACAAAATTTTCAATTAGAATGTCTGAACTTATTTAAAAAAATAACATTACTAAAATCTGTGATTTTTTAACAAAATCTTCATCATTCGATATAAATCTGTGCCTTTTGTCCTATGCTGACCTCTAAAGCAGTATTTGCCAGGCTTATTTATGACACTGAATCAATAAATGACATTGGTATGTACTATAGACCTCCTCATGCACCATCTGTAGATGTCAGAATACCTCTATCAACTCTTTGCACGACTGGCAGGACCTCAGCTAAATACACAATAACAAGTTCAGAGGGTGAAGGCTATCAACATAAAGTCTAGGTCAAAGGGTGAAGGTTAACAAAATAACATCTGGATGACTTGAAGCTTCTTACAGCATAATAATCTACATGTATAACCAATATTATAATATTTCATGTCACCAAAGTCTGACCTTCAATGACCTTAGTGTTACCATGGATACTGACATGAAAGCTATCAGATATCATATAAATTCTATGTAAACTTGGTACTAAGTTAATTATTCAGAGTGTTGTCAATCATTATTCCAAAAGAAAACAATTGTAAATACATGTACCATAGCAACACCAGCTATTAATGTTATAAACTTTGACCTGTTACTGAACATGGCTGTCGTTGTCATGTGTAACAAGGGATTTTTAAGGTGACTCATGACCTCATTTTAATCTGGTTAACTTTTAAAACTTGTGTAAAATGAAATATTTTTCTCCAAATTTACCATTTACTAATACTGGTATGTATTCTCTTTCTTTCCTACTTCATAATAATGTTTCTTTTTCTTCATTGAAACATGAATTTATTACATGATATATATTTCTATATAGTGAGAAAGCATTTAAGTTAGTATAGCTTAGTCCTGAGCAGACTGTGTTCATGTCTGATGGCATCTGTAAGGAGTTGTGACATTTTCACATGTAAATCTTTATAAAGAGTAACCAAATTTATGTGGTAAGATAGCTTTTTCATTTACAATCTATTGGTAAATAATTATACCTTAAATTGTACATATTAATCCTGATCAACTTAATGAAGTCAATATGTTTTTCCTTTCTAAAGATGAACGTCAATGTCTTGAGGCAGACTCAGATCTATGACTTTGATCTAAAAATCCAAATTCTATAAACTAAACCAAACTTGTTCTCTAGAGGTGTAATTATTGAGTCACTCTGGTTACTGGGACTTTAGGATTAACCAGTGGCCCACTATAGACTAATTGAGTCACTCTAGTAACTGGGACTGGGATTAACCAGTGGCCCTCTACTGAGTCACTCTAGTAACTGAAACTCTGATATAAACCAGTGGCCCTCTACAGAGTCACTCTAGTAACTGAAACTCTGAGATTAACTAGTGGCCCTCTAAAGAGTCACTCCAGTAACTGGGACTTTGGGATTAACCAGTGGCCCTCTACTGAGTCACTCTAGTAACTGAAACTCTGGGATTTACCAGAGGCCCTCTACTGAGTCACTCTAGTAACTGAAACTCTGGGATTTACCAGTGACCGACTACTGAGTCACTATAGTAACTGAGACTTTGGGATTAGTCAGTGGCCCACTACTGAGTCACTATAGTAACTGGGACTGGGATTGACCAGTGGCACTCTACTGAGTCACTCTACTAACTGAAACTCTGAGATTTACCAGTGGCTTACTATTGCGTCACTCTAGTAACTGGGACTTTGGGATTGACCAGTGGCCCTCTACTGAGTCACTCTAGTAACTGGGACTTTGGGATTGACCAGTGGCCCTCTACTGAGTCACTCTAGTAACTGAAACTCTCGGATTTACCAGTGGCCGACTACTGAGTCACTATAGTAACTGGGACTTTGGGATTAACCAGCGGCCGACTACTGAGTCACTATGATAACTGGGACTGGGATTGACCAGTGGCACTCTACTGAGTCACTCTTATAACCGAAACTCTGAGATTTTCCAGTGGCTCACTATTGAGTCACTCTAGTAACTGGGACTTTGGGATTTATCAGTGGCCTACGTCTGAGTCACTGTAGTAACTTAAACAGGGATCAACCAGTGGCCCTCTACTGAGTCACTCTAGTAACTTAAACTCTGAAATTTACCAGTGGCTGACTACTGAATCACTACAGTAACTGGGACTTTGGGATTAACCAGTGGCCCAGTACTGAGTCACTATAATAACTGGGACTGGGATTGACCGGTGGCCCACTATTGAGTCACTCTAGTAACTGGGACTTTGGGATTAACCAGTGGCCCACACTGGTTCAGAACTCACGTCAAGTCAACCATGATGTTTCTTCGAAACTTTAAATACTAAAACTCTGATTCTTGGAATCACTGAACCATACTGGTTTTTCTCTGGAATTTCAACTCTACTTGTAAGGGACTTGAAAAGAACTACAGTTACTATTAAGTGGACTACTCTAAGAAATATCATGTACACACTGTTATACCTTTACCAGATATCTAGTCTAGTAAAGCTATTGGCTTTTAACACAAATTATAGCAAGCTGATTTGATTAGAGGAGAGACAGAAGTTCTGTGATAATGCTGGGCATTGTAAATAGTCCCCTAAAAGTCTATAAGATAAGATTATATTCTGTGATTTTCTATGAATAGTCTATGCATTGAACCTAGTAAATGACAGCGCTGTCTAAATACTCCATATGTATATGTAAGAACATATGACCAGTAGGTAACAAGTGATCAAACTTGTAGACACAAATAATAATCCATGATTTAAGATCCACCTTACTGTATAATTTTCAGTATATCTTAATATACAATTTTACTGCAGTTGATAAATCACTGATCATTTCAATGATCAAACCTACCCGCAATTGTTCGATTCTAGTTTTTTCTTGTTCCTGAGACTTTCGCTTCTCCTCTTCGGCTTTCCTAGCGGCTTCACGTGCTTCCTTGATGGACTGATATAAAGCAGCCTCTTCTTCTTTTTTCCTAAAACAAGTTTTCTGTTTTTATTTCCATAACATAAAATTGTTAGTTTTATATTTTCCTAAAACAAGTTTTCTGTTTTTATTTCCATAATATAAAATTGTTAGTTTTATATTTTCCTAAAACAAGTTTTCTGTTTTTATTTCCATAACATAAATTGTTAGTTTTATATTTAAATCAAGGGCTGTCCACGATAACTCACATCAGTCACTTCAGCAGCGAAGGATTTAATGATGTACCAGATATACTTTTGATATATCTAAGAGTTGGTCTGGGTTTGTACCACAAACCTTCCAAACTTCCGATAAATTTCTTAACTACTTGTCATGCAAATATTTACAAAGCAGATTGCTCAGTAAAATATCAAACTTTCCATCATTTCAATTTTTTTCATGACAGCATCTGTATATTATTCTAAGTATCCAGATTTACAAAATAATTTCCTCTACAGATACCAGTAAAGAGTCATTGTCAATAGTTCTGCACATGTCAAAGTGATGTATACAGCTCCGTCAAATATATATGACATGTATGTGGCTAACATTGTAAAGATTTATTGAATTATAACTACCTGAATTTATCATTAACAATAGAATTCAGAAAATGTGTACTAACTTCAATTCCTCTTCCTTTAATTTTTGTTCTTCCTCTAATTTCTTCTGTTCTTCCTGTAGTCTTTGTTTGATGTCAAACTCTGCCTTTTTACTGTGAGCAAAGAAAATGTTTCTAAATCAATTTCTTAAAACACAACTGTAAGACTTCTGAGTTTGAACAGAATCGGCTCCTACCTTTTTCATTATCCTTATAACTGTGCATCATTTCTAGACAAAATGATCAACAATGCTTCTACTTATTACTATTCTTATTTACTGAATTTTGTTGTTGCCTATAATTATGTATTAATTTGTTTTAAACCTGGGGAGCTAAAACCGAATCAATAAGTTTAGGTACAAATTCCTCAAAAACTCATAAGTAATGAGATGTTTATATGATAATATAGGTTCCAATAAGTAAAAGCTCCTATTGTTTTTGTCAAGTTAATCCTGATCAGACATTAATTTTTTCAATATCCTTCTTGAATAATCACCTTAATTCTTCTAATTCTTTCTCTGCTGCCTTTTCAGCTTTTGCTATTGCTTCAGCTTCTAAGATTTGTTCTATTGTCAAGTCATTTCTATGCTCTCCCATTACCCATACCCACACATTACCATCTTTTGCTTTGAGAAACTCTACATTTTTACGACCTGCAAAATAATTATATCAAAGTGACCTATGGCTTCAGGACAGAGACTGCATTTGTCAAAATCTATCTTAAGATATTATATACAGATACCATATACAGCTATAACAATATACATAGCCTTTTATTTTGTTTTGTATACACTCAAAGAATATGATATATGTGTTCAAGTAATTTCTTAGAAAAACTGCATATTGGAAAAAGTAGACTGACAACTGTTGGATAGGCAAAATGTAACAAATACATGTATATAGTAAAATCAATTACATTTGAAGGTATGCTTGTTAAGAAAAATACCTATCTGAAGACAATGGGGTAGAGACTAAACCAAATGCTAATGTAAATTGAAAATGTATATACACGTACATCAGTTATATAAGACAGAACCTAATCCCCACCTTGGCCTTTATCAAGTGAAATAATCAATGCTAATTTCTCAGCTAACGTTGTTATGGATTTTACCTAGATGAGAAATTAACATCATTGATTTCACAGGATAAAGGCCAAGCAAATGAGAATTTGTGAAAAGCGTCTTTTATCTATCAATACATTGACTTCTCTCTGTAAGATTCTACTTGTGCTGTATCTAACAAAGATTTATAAGTGAAAAGCACTTTGAAAAATTTAGAAATACCAGGCTTTTGGGGTTTCTTGGGTTTTTTCTTTTCTTCTGCCTCGAGTTTATCTTCTTTTTCTTGCCATCGCCTTACTTGCTCCTGGTAAAGTAAACATACCTTGATTATTTTTTATGAATAAAGAAACCATATAATCACTTTCATCAATGGAAACATTGTTTTTCAGACCTTGTGAAATCCGTTCCTTAGTCACATAAGATAATCAGATCTAGATGTTGATATGCTGGAATTTTTCTGGTTACAAGGGTTTCTTCTGATAAACATTTTTGCATGTCTATGCAAAAGGTATTCTAATACATCCATGTATGAAATGCATCAGCTTTTGAGGACCTAATCCACCTCAACCTGCCATTGGCCATTGCAGCTACATTATCACAAGATGTATACCTGATAAGTTCAAGCTTACAATTGTACCATATCTACTTATATATGATAGTATGTCATTTAATATATACATGTACTTATACCATGAGCGAGTGGTGAATGTAAATGTGTGTGTATGTTATGTATTTGTCTGTACTTTTGTGTTTTTTTCAATGTAGTTTTTCTGTGTGTGTGTGTGTGTGCGTGTGTGTGTGTGTGTGTGTGTGTTTAATAAAAAAAAAAAACCCAAAAAAACCAAACAAACAAACAAGTAAGTTCAAGCAATGACTAAGAAGCATACTTCTCTCATCTTAACAAAGAGCAGCTGTTTTTGTTCATCAGACAACTCCGCCAGAAGCTCTGGGTCCACATACATATCCTGTAAAATCTGCTGCAGCATTTTGGCATCTTATTCTGGCAAATTATTAATGGCAATGACAAATTTCAAGCTGAAAAATGAAATAATTAGAACCATCTTAAATATCTAATCACTGCTCTGACAAAGTGATTAAATATCTAATCACTGCTCTGACAAAGTGATTATATATTTTACTGTCACATTTTTTTCCCCAGTACATAAATTTTGTAACATACTAAAGAAATGTAAACATTGCTAGAATCATAGAATGACACTAAAGGAAATCCTTTGCGTTCTAAAACCTTTTATTAATATATATATATATATATATATATATATATATATTATATATACATATATTTGTGAGTTTTAGAATAGATGTTAGAAGGAAGTGCAAGCCGGTACCTGTAGAAATTTTATTGAACTATTCAAGACTATAGATACTTTATCATGATCATGCATTTACTATATGTACATGGGGCTTGTTGCCATGTTCCACTATTCAGATACTCAAGGTTGATCCAGCTGGTTCTGGGAAAGTAACATCCTAATTCTAAAAATCAATCTGGATTGGCTGGTATGCCATGTACTAATAATTCAACTGGATCTATGATGTTGGTGCTCATAGTGAAATCGTAGATTATGAGTAAAAGGAACGCACTGTATGTAAATGTTTAACGAGTATCATCAAACTTTAATGCAGACTTTGAGGATACATTTCGATTCGCACACTGTAAATTTATGACTACATGGATATAGTAACACACTGTAACATAAGACCTGTGCATCAGTGTAGTTACACTTACTGCAATGACTACTTTCTACAAGGATAATTTATCTTATGAAACATAATGAGAAAGATAATATGAAATCATTTTCCAAATTTTCAGTCTATACTTTAACATTCTTTTCACCTTTTATACTTTGGATTTTCAGTCTAAATCCAAGATTATTTCAAATTCCCTTTCTATCCACACACACAATTCCATTAACAACTCGACAATCATACCTCAATACTTTTTCACAATGTGTAGTTTCCTATGACAGGCAATGTATGTACATGTATTGTATAATTACTTTTCCTTTCTGATCATTACTCACTTCCCACTACAGAGTCCAACACATAAGGATGTAATAAAAAACAACTTAGAGATTTAACACAACAACCCTTGAGATTAAATTGACCTTGCTATGTGCTTGTCTGATTCACATTTTATGATAGTGCAAAACATCTGGAGAGGAAGTAAAACAGCAAAAAACTACAACATAACTTCATATCTTGTAGGCATGATAACAAACTGATATACTTATATAGGAAAGCTATATCCCTCAGAATGCATATCTATGTAATTTATTGCAGGGCATTTAAATCATGGTCAGGTAGAAGGATAGCCATGAGACTTTCTAGAGCAGTAGGTAAATACAGGAGAGGAAGTATTTTAATTTTTATCATGTTTAAATGTATTGATTATTAGGGTTTGTATATATCTGTCTTACTGGCCTATTGAAGTTATTGTTCTTCCTCAATGAAATGCAAGCCCATTGTACTTTGTCTTTGATGTGAGAGAGTGATGGCAGCTGGTCTGATGTGACTAATACCTACAAAACACAACTAATGATGTCTGTTCAAGACACACAGACCACTCAAAGCACTAATGATACTGTCTACGGTAACTATAGAGTGAATGTAATAATGCAGATGCATGTGAACAGCAGCCCCCTCTCCCTCACACACCCTTTGTTTCTCTGTGAAATCAAATCACCATTGATACAAGATACTTAACTTATATGAATAAGTTTTATTTCCTATCATATGAAAATGATAAATTCTTGTGATCGAATTTGAACTCAAAAATTTTTTATTGTCAACACTGTCCTTGGCAAAAACATACAAGCACTCCCATCACTGTTGATCACCTGTCTCAAAGTGTGCGACAAAGTACGTGTACGATATCTGCTGGCAATGACGCAATTATAGTATGATAAGGGGAAGGAGGGGAGAGACAAGTACGACGTATGCTGGCAATGATACCGTTACAATGTGATGTCGAAAGAGGGGGATGTTAATACTTAAATTCGTATTACAAATCAGATAGGGTAAGACTACTCACATTACAGAGCGCTGTCGTAAGTTACGGATTTTTTTTTTTTTTTTTTTTTGCCCTTCTTTTCATTACGAATTTGTCACGTGTTTACCGACAATGATTAAAGAACTTCGCCAATTAACAAAGAACGTTTTTGCGTATAGATGTGCGTGTCGATTATGACTTCGTTATGGTAATGATAGGGCCTCGAGTGTGAGCAATAAGCGCAAAACGAACATTAAATTCACTCATTAGATATACATATAAAACAGTAATTCTAACCTAGCAGACGTGGTGTGCTGTACAGTGGTTACTTTCCTCCTTCCTGGTCTGAAATGACTATCAGCTCAAAATCGTGTAACTATAAGCGATAGCCATCAAAATAGTTGAAATAGTAAACAAGGAAATAAAATGAAAGATACGGAATCCTTAGGACAGATAGGAACTTAAATGTTAGACCCTCTCAAGTAGTTTACGGCTGGTCTCGGCTAGACCCCTTCAAGTCCTATACAACTGGTCTCGGCCATATCCTTTGGACAGACAGGAACCTGAAAGCTAGACCCTCTCAAGTCCTATGCAGCTGGTCTCGGCCAGACCCTCTCAAGTCCTATACAGCTGGTCTCGGCCATATCCTTTGGACAGATAGGAACTTGGAGGTTACACTAAGTCCTATACGGCTGGTCTCGGCCTGCGCGTACTTACATAAATAAACCTAAATATACGCACATAGCTCTGCAATTTGAGTTTTATATTTATAAATGTATGTATATATATGTTGTTGACTTTTTATGATTCTAAAAAAAAAACAAAAACCAAAACATATGATAAGTACATGAGTTACGGATTTTTTTTTCAATTTTTAACAATTCTAAGAACATTAATGATGGCCGTACACTCAATGATCGTGTGTGTGTGTGTGTGTGTGGGGGGGGGGGGGGGGGGGGGTTGGGGGTCGAGGCGCTATGACATGACAATCATGTAAAAGAGAAAGTTTCAGTTTTTAGACCGCAAAGTATATGTCAACGAATGAGGGGGTGCCAATGCAATATAAACGCACATTAAGTTCCCCGCCAATCTATTTGAAATCAAACCTCTAATTCGCTCCCGTTTATTGACAAGTCGCGATTATCGGAAGCGACGGGCGAAGTAGGCATTCGGTTTTAATCAGATTGAGGTCCCAGAATTTTTTTTCAAGTATACATAAATATAATATATACACACAGAATACGTCAAAACGTCGAAATAAATCTACAGTCACCCAACCCTGAACACAGGTCCCTGCAAATAAAATAATAATAACCTCTCCCCCCTTTATTTTTTTCTCTCTGACCCCCTCTCTCTATTCGATGGCGTGATCTCGTGAAATGAAAAATTAAGAAAAAAGTCTTTTTTTTCACGAGTTCACGCCATCGAGTAGAGAGAGAGAGAGTCAGAGAAAAAAAAGAAGGGGTTATTATTATTTTATTTGCAGGGAACTGTATATACATGAATACACTATGTTAACGTTCCACATACTAAAGTCAGTAACAGGTAACCAAGTCACAATAACCGATCCTAATGACTCTTCTATGAGTCGAACGCATGAGCAAAATAGGCGTGTATTTACATGGTAGAAAAACATCCGCTGTTATCCCCTGAATCATTCTACACCTGGCTTATCTTGTCTCCACATAACTTACTACCTGCGTTACTATGGCATTCCATCATTATTCTCCGACTTTTACGACTGGGCATAAATTACACCGGTAAATGAGGTCATACACACACACATATATATACATATATATAAATGTGTATGTCTATATATATATTGCAGTCATGCAGCTTTTGATTTATGTGAATAGTAATTTGTTTCAGACAGTTTGGCATGGTTAAATTAGTGAAAAAAAATACATGTAACCAGGGGCCGCATATTATTCATGGTACAATCTTCTTATCCAAAATCTAGTCCAATTAGTCGAATGTCTCCATCAAGATGTTGCACCCATAGATGTCAATATTTGAAATAAATTTTGGGTTTACTCAGTTAAGTTGCTTTATCAGCTGGTTGCTGTGAAGATGGTTCTCCGTGGATTATACATTTACTATAGATCCCACATGTTAGATCCGCATCGTAAATATTTCAACAAGAATCTGAGAGAGATGTTTTCCACAGCATGATTAGACTGTTTGTGTCGCACATTCCAAGATTAACCTTTAAGAGTGTCTTAAAGGGACGTAAATTTATTTGCTTATTTGCAAGTCATCATGAACATAGTTTTGGCGCGACATTCAGTCAGAATCGGCAATCCGCGATGAAACAAACGTGTATTAGCATTCTTTAAACATACTCAGGCGCTGGTCCAGTTTCTTAAAGAGGGAGTCCATTCCAGACAACATTGTCCAGAGGGATCTAACCATGTCGTGGGATGTAAATCAAAAGTCCCTGGAAAGTCATTAAAGCTGAATCTTAAAATTATCCTAAACCTTTGATCCCTTGGCCTTGTTCTGGTTTCGTGCATACATACTTATTATCTACATGTGTATGTCCCGTCCGGGGCACACCGGTGTTCTGTCTTTCGGATGAGACAGTAAAAACCGAGGTCCCGTGTCACGGTAGGCGTGGCACGTAAAAGATCCCTCACTGCTTCGGGTGGGTCCGTTGCAAAGGTCTAAATTTGTATGCAATGCATCAGGCAGATGCCGTCACCATATACGTGAAATAATCAGGGAGTGACGTAAAACAATAATCAATCAATCAATCAACATGTGTATGTTACTGTACACATACATTAGAGTCATTTCCAGCCTACCGAAAGGTTACCAGACAGGTGTTGTCACCATGCAGGTCCAATAATTCTTATGCGACATCAAACACGGAAAACTAGCAGAATCATCTTCACAAATCTGTACGTAACGGAAACAAGCTAACAAACTTTCTGTGCTATAAGTGGGGACAAACTCCAGCAGCAGCTACAATATTATAAGCCCTATATATTTCCACAAAAAAATGTATAAATTGCGAAAATTGGAGAAAAGGACATATTGCTGCCAAAAGCTATGGCTATGATCAAACAAGAGCAACACTTACACTGCAAAACACACCCCTCATTTGATTTCAGGGGAGCAATGGAACATGTGTCAGACAAACAGAATTTCACCAAAATAATTTCACCAAAGTCTATGGTGACCTTGATCTTGGAACCATGACCTTGGGTCCAGGTCACACATTATTGCCTTTTAATTTCATAAGAAATATTTATACCAAGTATAAAATTTCTGTGATCAGGCATATACATGTATATGCATGACCTTGAAACTGAGTATTGAAGGTCAAGGTCCAAAAGGTTACAATGGATAGAGCTCATCAATAACCAACCATGTGTGAGATCTGAAAGACCTAATTCTAACTTCCGAACTTTGCATGGGGAACAATTATACACTTGACCAAGAAATGGGGTACATTTAAGGTCACACAAACAAAGGTCATTTAGGGATACAGCCCATCAAGGTCTATCTACATTTTCATGATCTTTCTGTAAATTAACTAAACTTAAATATGCTTTTGACTCTGAAACTGGGAACCTTCAAGGACAAGGTCGCAAAAGAAAGTCATCAAGAATTGTGCTCATCAAAGTCAATTTATATGAGAAGTTTGAAAGACATAACTCTCACAGTCTTTCTAAAGTTAATTACAAATTTGACCTTACAAATGGGAGCCTTCAAGGTCAAGGTCACAAACAAAGGTTCTCAATTGATAAAGTTCATCAAGGTCTATCTACATGTGAAGTTTGAAAGAGTTTTTGTCTATGGTCTTATAAATAAATTCAATTATGCATTTGACCTTGTAATTGGGAACCTTCAATGTAAAGGTAAAAAATAAAGGTTATAATGGACAGAGCTCCTCAAGGCCTATCTACATGTGAAGTTGAAAAGACATAACTCTCACGGCCTTTCCAAAGTCAATTACAAATTTGACCTTAAAACTGGGAACCGTCAAGGTCACAAATAAAGGTTTTCAATGGATAAAGTTCATCAAGGTCTACACATATCTATATGTGAAGTTTGAAAGAGTTTTTGTCTATGGTCTTTCAAATAAATTCAATTACGCATTTGATCTTGTAATTGGAAACCTTCAATGTCAAGGTCACAAACAAAGGTGTTAATGAACAGAGCTCATCAAGGCATATCTACATGTGAATTTGGAAAACATGACTCTCGCAGTCTCTCTGTAGTTGAACTAAATTCAATTACGCATTTGACCTTGAAACTTGGAACCTACAAGGTCAACGTCACAAACATAGGCTTCAATTGATAGAGATCATCAAGTTCTATCTACATGTAAGGTTTCAAAGACATAACTTTCACGCATTGTGTAATGAAACTGATGTCAATTACACATTTGCCCTTGAAACTGGAATGCTTCAAGGTCAAAGTCACAGTAAGGGTTTTGATAAATACAGCTAATCAAGGTCTATTTACATGCACATGTGAAGTTTGAAAGACATAACTGTCGTGGTCTTTAAGTAAATGAACTAATGTCAGTTACAATTTACCCTCAAAACTGGAATGCTTCAAGATCAAGGTTACAGTTTAGGTCTCGATGGATAGAGTTTACCAAGGTGTATCTACATGTGAAGTCTGAAAGAATTATTGTCAACAGTCTTTCTGCAATGAACTTAAAAAGTTAAATGCAAGAGCTAAAACAAATTGCTGATGCAGACGGATAGACGCACAAATACAGATAGACTAGACTTTGCTTCGCAATCCATCCAAAAAATCATCAAAGCCCACAGTGATCTTGACCTTGGAGGTATGACTTTGACTCAAGGTCATGACACACTGCCTTTCCACAAGTAACATTTACACCATTTATAAAATTTGTGGAATCAGGCATGTAAAATTTATATTCAGACAAAAAGTTTTGCAAAAGTCCACAATGACCTTGATCTTCGTTCCTTTAAATATGAAGAAAATCCTATGAGCATGTAGAAAATATGGCTCGGGCAGTGTTACAGACAGACAAACACTGCCATCACATAAAACATCCTGTTAAATGATGGGAATTTATTTTCATTTCATCAATTTACAATGAATCAGTTTGATATAGGCTTGTCAGCAGTATGACTAAAGTACAAGTATCAGTTCCTATACGGTGTGGGGAGTTATTTAGTACATGGAATGATTGAAACATTATATCCATTCTTTTTTCCAACAGTGGCACAAGTTGTAGCAAAGCCTGCCCATTGATGGAAAGCATGGACAACAAGTTCATTACAACCTACATGCTGACACAGTGCCCATAAGAAATTAAGTCACAATTAGTGCAGACTGTTAATCTCTGACTCTGACTCACATACCACAGAGACGTACCCATATCTTGATAATCTGTGTTCTAAAATTCTATTGATATCACAACTTGACATGATGGGCAAACTTTTTTTCAGGTTAATCGATTTGCAATATCCTAAAATATAATTTGGCATGGAAGTTTGTAATTCTCAAATGTATATTATAAAAGTTAAAACATTATATGCATTAAAATCAAATTAAACTTCCTTTATGCCAAGTTTCAATAACATCCCAGAAATGATAGTGAAGGAGATTAGTTGGAAATGTGAAAAGCGAACAGATAACAGATGCTGAAAGAAACTCCATGGCTTTACCTTTAGCATTTGTCTCTGAAGAGCTAACCCCCTTCTCTTCCAAATAAATAACAAAACAAAACATAAAACACCAAATAAAAAAAACTCACATCGTTTAGGATTGTGAAACATGAATGATGTAAATTTCTTACAAACAAAGTTTCATACTCTGTAAATTGTAATGAATGTAAGTGGCTCATTAAGTGATTAACTCACTGACAGGTAAAAAAAAAAACACTGAAGGAGAGACAGTTAACCATACATGTAATACTTGTAGCATCATTACTGATTCACTCAGTACATGAACTGGGAATTCAAGTATAAAGCAAAGTGTATTACTATGATAACATAGATCAGTTTAAATCTTAGCCTTTTCTCTTTAAAGACCTATTACCTTTCTCATGACATTCCAACAATTAACAATTTAAATTAATTGTTTAGTACTGTATTGTAGGTTTAAAAGCTTAAAGTCATTTCCTCCCTGTAATTTTCACTTCAAAAATGTGAAATCCTAGCTTATCTGATCCTCAAGATAAAACACTTTAAACAGGCATGTAATTTAAAGATCTGTTAAAGTTTACTTAACTTAAACAATGAAATTGTTGTATTGTGTTGCTGAAGTTTTTGTATGTTTTAATGAAATAATTAATTAACATACAACAATATGCATTGTAATGTAAGTAAATCTCCAGTAATACTGATAATGATAAAAAAGCTCACAATAGCTAGAACACCTTGCATTTTGTATTCTTTATCATGCATTTGTACCTTGATTTAAATTATCTAAGTTCTATTAAAAAAACTCAAAGGTCACACTCATGACTGTATACACTTGTATGAATGCATGAAAATATTACTACACATTGCATTTTGCAACATGAATGTCAAACCTGAACTTGTCACTTATATTTAGTACATGTGCTTGGCTTGCAATCCCTTATACCTTCAATTAAAAGACATGCAATTGAAAACTCAGGTTGGGAAAAAAGTACAATTTGGAGAAAGAAAAATGTCTCAGAAAATCATTATTCTTTAGATATAGAGATGCCATTAAAACAAAAAAGGAACAAATAGTGGAACTTAACACATCAGTAGCAACAGTACATTCTAACTCTCTATATATCAAAAATTTCAATCATGAATTGATATGTACATGTATTATTTAAAACTGAATATACAGTTTGCACAGTACAGTCCAGGTGTTTTTGAGAAACTATACAAAACACAGTGGAAACAGCACTCAAAATCACAGTGGTAACCCAGGTGGAAACTACCTGTGCTTATTACAGCATTGTTATATACAATGTGTATTGTGTAGTTCTTGAAATTACACCTGGATGTGGCCCACTGTGGCGGGTGGAAAAAACAGCTGGACTGTACTGTGTACACTCAATAGAAACCTATGACACATTAGCGCAAGATTGATATCAATCTGGTATCTTTTTACATAATTATAGTAATAAACAAATGTAGAGTCTGAACTTTGTGAACTGGTTAAGCAAATCATTTGTAGAGCAGTTGCTCCATGTTTGATTCCTGATTGCTCCAATATATTTCACTGTGATATCATATAATTGAAACAGCTGAAAGTGATTTTAAAGAACTGCATGATATCAGCCAATTAACCATTTAGATACATGTATAAAATTTATGGACTAAATTGAAATATCATGTGTACCCATTACTTGTCTCAGGAGGTAGTATATCTCAGTGGATGATGTGTGTGGTCTCAGGGGTCTCAGGTTTTACTTGTGCCATGGACACACCCATGTCCTTTCTTTCACGACACAGAGAAAACTAATGTCCCGTGTCATGGCTTAAAAGATCCCTCACTCCTTCAGGTTGGACCAGTGCATGGGTATAAATTTTCATGCAATGCATCAGTCAGATGCTGTCACCATATACATGTATGTGAAATACTAGTGGAGCGAGAAATCATAAATACTCGACAGTCTCCAAAAGAACTAAACAATTAACTACTTTAACATAATATTTAGTAATTTATCCTCCAAAGGGAAGTCGTATCTGATAAATAAATAAATAAAGTTACACTCAAATGCCACATTTAAATGCCACAAATGTGGCATTTGAGTGTAACTTTATTAATTTACTTTAAGACAGATTTGAATAAATATTACATAGTGTATGCATAATCTGATGACTTTGAGAACCTGAGAAGGAGAACATTTTTTACAATTCAATCATTTCTGTTTAATTAATCATTGGTGATTGGATATAGACCTTGTTCCTTTAACTGCGGAGCTGAAACATTGGACGGCAAAATCATAAACGTTCCCTCCAAATCGATCAGAATGATGTCAAAATACATTATGACGTAATAAAATTGGAGGGAACGTTAATCAATTTGCCGTCCAATGTTACAGCTCCGCAGTTACAACTTACAGGAAAAAGGTCTATTGCCACTAGATCAAGATTAACAGCTGTTTTGTTTAGTTCTGGTAGTTTTATTTTCTCGCTGTTGAATATAAATATGCATAATACATACAGAGCTTCATTATAGAGAAGTGACCAAAACGCAAGACATTTTTTAACTTAGAGAAAAATATAAACGCAAAGCGGCGAACTGTTGTCCGAATAAACTCTGACGGGTATATGACTTATACTTACCACTCTGACAAGCTGCTCAAACAGTTAATATAAGGGTGTTGTTGTTTTCCTACATCACTGACTTCCTTTTTGGTGTAATTTGACACCTAAACTCCAATTTATCTATTTTTTCTTTTACACAAGTTATCGCACCTGTTCGACTCGGAAGTAAAGTTGATTCGTTATACTTCTGTTCGCATCAAGATTTGTTCGCACCGTCATGATTTTTTTAGATGGTTAGTTCATTGATTTGTGTTTTATGTGGCTTTCAAAAATTTTCCACTTATATCATGATATGGAAACAGGAAGTAACCAATCTTTTTAACATAGTGGCGCTATCCGGGATTCGACTTGCACAGGAAGCAATGGAAGCTACTGCATATCCTGATAGAAAAAGCATATTATGTAAAGATTTCCGTCCTTTGTTCGGAGTATACCTCTACCAACAGAGAGAGAGAGAGAGAGAGAGAGAGAGAGAGAGAGAGAGAGAGAGAGAGAGAAATCTGGACTAATACTTATTGTTCTATTTTTCCATTGTTTTCAAACATTAACTTCATGACCCAAAGGTCATGTGACGTTACAGAATTGTGTAGAAGTGAAAGGAAACATCAGACTTCATAAAGACGCGGAATGACCACATTCCAAGAGAAACTAGTAGAAGAAACTCAAAGAGATTACTGGTGCAGAGACCACGACTTGACATCAGACATCATTGTATAAGATCAACTAACTAACATGGAACAACCTACCCGATGAAGTAGTGTGTGCAAAGACACTTAACACCTTTAAGAACTGACTTGACAATCTATGGAGAAATCAGGATGTGCTGTATGACTATAAAGCCGATATTCGCACTGGAAGTCACGTACAGTACAATAACCAACCAGAGTCCAGCGAAGAGGGCCTCTAAAAAGGACATGTGTTGGAAAACCATACATATAAACATCCATAAACAAGTGTCCAGTTAGATATTCCAACAATCTCGGCTTCGTCAATAAAATTCCCCAAGTGCTACAAGTCAGTATAATGATGATATGAATAATGACAGAACCATTCACCAATACACTGACAAGGAGACTCAAACGTGGCAAAGCACAACTATCCAACAAAACAGCAAACACAGAGAAAAAACCTAATAACATGCTCATCTTCAATCTATGCGCAAACAACTAGTCAAGTGAAAACTTCCGAGCATTAAAACTGTACGAGGAGTTACCCGGAAAAGTTATGTACATGTATCTCATATCAAGGATATACCACAAATAATAGCAAAGTTCAACTATCTCTCAAAACAGCAAATATGGAGAAAAGCCAAAACCCTGATAGTATGTAAATCTTCCATCTATGTATAAACAGCCACCAAAGCGAAAACTTCCAACCATTAGAAGGAGTCACCCGGAAAAGCTATATGTATATGTATCCTCATTACCAGGATATACCAAAAATAATAGCAAAGTTCAACTATCTCTCAAAACAGCAAATGTGGTGAAAAAACCCTGATAATAACTACATGTATGTACAAACAGGAAGTAAAATGAAAACTTCCTACCATTAAAACTGTAGAAGTAGTTATCCGGAAAATACAAAAAAAAATAAAATAAATTAAGCTCAACTTTCCCCCAAATTGCAAATACTGATAAAAATCAAAACCAGTGGCGGATTTAGAAGGGACGCCCCCCCCCCTTTTGGCCACATATTTACTAGTAAAAAGCCAGATTTTGCACCAAATATGGCTGCGTAGTTTGGCTAATACACATGTTGGCCCCCCTTTTCGGAAATCATGGATCCGCCACTGAAAACCCTGTTAATATACACATTTTCAATAAATATGCAGACATCCAGCAAATTAAAAACTTTCTAGCATGAAAACTGTAGGAGTTATCCGGAAAAAAATCATCACTTAGGCAACTTTATTCTCCAAAAATGACAGTTCAACTTTTCCCACAGGGATGCTTTTCCCCAGAAATGGCGAATACTGGTAAAAATTAAAATCCTGTGCATATCATAACATGTACATCTTCAACCCATGTACAAGCATCCGACGATTTAAAAACTTTCTAGCATGAAAACTGTAAGGGGGGGGGGTCTCCGAAAAAGCTATGATATGCCTCAAAGAAGACGGACGGACAGACGGGCGGATGGACTGGGTAAAAATAATATGCCCCAACTTAAAGTTGCAGAGGCATAAAAACACCTGTGACTCTAATTACCCAATAACATCAACATCTGTATCGGCAAATTTTCGATTGTCTTCCATAAAATTCATTGTTTCTTCATCTTCGTTGTTTAGCAATGAAAAAAAAAAAGCCTGGACCCGAGCTTTTATGTAAAAACTAATTATAAGGTTTTTCTTTTCTTTAGAATGATTTTTGTACTGATGATATTTAAGCCAAGTAATCGTGAAATGTGCCAGTAAAAGCTGATTGTATTTCTTTGTGTTAAAATTCAAGCTCTTTGGCTGAAAATACATGATCGTTGCTTTATCTGCCGGCGTTATTGACGACGTAAATTCCCTTGCACTTCACGTCATAATACATCAGACAATTTCTGTTAGAATGTAAGAGAAATGATCTTTGGATGAAGTAAAAAAATAAACAACATTATGTCACTTTTGTTCAAATTAACTGTCTGGATTGGATAAAGTACGTCACGTAATTACCGTGCTACCGCGACATGATCTAAAAACTCAGTTTGCAATCTGTAAATCACTAAATACATGCCGGAAATTCGAACTTTTACACAAGCATATTATCCAACAAATATCTGAAATGGTGTCAAGTCTCTCAGTATTTTTTCATATCCACTCTCTGTAAAGTTCATAAAAGTGGCGTCGATTTGTGATGCATTAACCTCCATTATCGTTTCATACATGTTGATGATTTATCGAGTGGCGGGCCCAGTACCCTCTTTTCTGCGATGAAGGTGTTAATAGCAGTACCGCGTTACCAGACTGAAGAACATTGTCAGCTAGTCAGAATAGACCATATTCCGGTTTTGATAATTGCTGTCTTTTTGTCCGAGTTAATACATTTTGGCGTTGTTTTCATCGTGACGTCATAACGCATGACACAGATTCATTATAACGTCACAATGAAAAACAACGCCAAAAGGTATTCACCCTTCCACAAAACGCAATTTTTCATTGTGATGACGTCATCTGATGTCCGACAAAACTCCGACAAACAATGCATTTGTTTTTGACGTCATAAGCATCTTCGCAAACCAAGGTTTCGTTTCGTTTTACTGCACTACGTAGTGCAGTAGAACGAAACGAAGCCTTGGCTTGCGAAGATGTGTCATAAGTAGAACTATTAAAAAGGACTGACAGTCACGTTCTTTTACGAACCGTGGAAGGGTGAATTAGCTCGAACAAAAAGTCGTCATTTATCAAAACCGGAATATGGTCTATTAGAACCGAGCATAAGTAATAATTCCCTATAGATGAGAAATATGTGTAAGCAAAGTTCTAAGTTACCGAGCGGTATTCTGTAAGGCACGTTTATTCTACTGGACAAAATAAAGAACCCCCAGGGGTGCGTTCAGAATCGTAGCGGCTACGTAACAGCAAGCTCTGTTCGGTAACTGAACGCTCTGTTCGCCTAGCCGCTATGTAGCAAAACCTACTGTCCGCGCCACTCACTCTGGAAACTGGAAAATCTGGATTTTCAGTTATTCATCTTCAGAATAATTTCAAAAAGGCAAAACCATTCGATAGATCTTGTTTAGTCGTAACTTTTGGTGTATGCTATATGTTTGTATGAAGAAGCGTTCATATTTTATAGAAAAAAAATCAATTTTAGAGCGATTTCCATGTTAAATTTTGACGTGACGTCGCCAAGTTTCCCATAGACTCAATGTTAAACATCGGCGACGTCACGTCAAAATTAATATAGAAAACGCCCTGTCTAAAATGATTTTTCCCTATAAAATACGAATGCTTCTTCGTAGAAACATATAACATACACCAAAAGTTACGATTAAATAAGATCTGTCGATTGATATTAATTTTGTGAAGCTATTTTAAAGAAAAATAAGTGAAAATCCAGATTTTTCGGTTTGCAAGGTGAGTGGCGCGGACAGTAGCCTTAAATTCTTATGCTAGCTTTCAAATTCAAAATGGCGGACACTAAATTCTTTTGCTCTCTCTTTTCCGTTTTTGCTTGAAAACACCTTGGTTACCCGATCCAAAGTAAAAATTAAATCGAAAACGATCACGCGTTGATCCGTGATACGAAACATTGTTCAATCTACCAAAGCGGATAGCTTATTTCAAAATATGAAAGAAGATTTATAACTGTCCGCCATTTTACCCAGCCGCTAAATGTAGCGGTGCATTCAGACTAATGTGTTATACTAAACCTAGCAGCTAGCCTAGCAGCCACGATTCTGAACGCACCCCAGGTGACATGGAGAAGTAAGAATCCCCTGCTGACCAGCACGACCGCTGCGATGTAATATTCCATGAGGAGGTAACGGCAATACTTTAACATAGTGTATTGTAAAAAGTCATGATAAGTAAAATGGTATGATGTTGTATCATCACAGTACAAACCGTTTAATAAGGACTACATTCAAATTAGGAAATCAACATGTGGGACACTGTAATATTACTGATACAACAGACAAGGTGTGATCCCAATAACCCACTCAAGCTTTATACTTAGGTGAGCTAAACATGTGTTATACACTGTAGTATTACTGATACAACAGACAAAGTGTGATCCCAATTACCCACTCAAGCTTTATGCTCAGATGAGCTAAACATGTGTTATACACTGTAGTATTACTGATACAACAGACAAGGTGTGATCCCAATAACCCACTCAAGCTTTATACTTAGGTGAGCTAAACATGTGTTATACACTGTAGTATTACTGATATAATAGACAAGGTGTGATCCCAATAACCCACTCAAGCTTTATACTTAGGTGAGCTAAACATATGTTATACAGTGTAGTATTTACTAATACAACAGACATGGTGTGATCCCAATAACCCACTCAAGCTTTATGCTCAGGTGAGCTAAACATGTGTTATACACTGTAGTATTACTGATACAACAGGCAAGGTGTGATCCCAATAACCCACTTAAGCTTTATGCTCAGGTGAGCTAAACATGTGTTATACACTGTAGTAAACTGATACAACACACAAGGTGTGATCCCAATAACCCACTCAAGCTTTATGCTCAGGTGAGCTAAATATGTGTTAAACACTTAGAGTGTTAATGATACAACAGACAAGGTGTGATCCTAATAACCCACTCAAGCTTTATGTTCAGGTGAGCTAAACATGTGTTATACAGTGTAGTATTACTGATACAACACACAAGGTGTGATCCCAATAACCCATTCAAGCTTTATACTCAGGTGAGCTAAGCATGTGTTATACACTGTAGTATTACTGATACAACAGACAAGGTGTGATTCCAATAACCCACTCAAGCTTTATGCTCAGGTGAGTTACACATGTGTTATACACTAGTATTACTGATACAACAGACAAGGTGTGATCCCAATAACCCACTCAAGCTTTATACTCAGGTGAGCTGAACATGTGTTATACACTGTAGTATTACTGATACAACAGGCAAGGTGTGAACCCAGTAACCTACTCAAGCTTTATACTCAGGTGAGCTTAACATGTGTTATACACTGTAGTATTACTGATACGACAGACAAGGTATGATCCCAATAACCCACTCAAGCTTTATACACAGGTGAGCTAAACATGTGTTATACACTGTAGTATTACTGATACAACAGACAATGTGTGATCTTAATAACCCACTCAAGCTTTATGCTCGGGTGAGGTAAACATGTGTTATACACTGTAGTATTACTGATACAACAGACAAGGTGTGATCCCAATAACCCACTCAAGCTTTATACTCAGGTGAGCTAAACATGTGTTATACAGTGTAGTATTACTGATTTGTTACACACAAGATGTGAATGTAAACACTGTAAACTACATGTACAATAGCTTCTTGTGTACATCAATGTTCTGTCTGCAGATTATTGAAATGCATAAGTATGCACTACTGAAACATACAAGCCACTAATATGTATGCTATATTTGAAATAAAAACAAACACTAATTTGAGAAAATTTATATTTATTGAAAAATATAACTAAATTTTGAGGAAAGCTCAAAACGAAAACAAAATTGTAAAAATTGTATATTTAAATGTTCCATTATTTTGGCTTTATATTTGAAAATTCTAACAAACTCTTATAAATACATGTAATGATATATTTGAATTTCACATGCAATAACAATATGCATGACTTTTAAGAAAATATATCAAGAATGTAAATAGTAACAAACTCCAAGTTATACCTGTTACACTGCATGTAATTTTATAGATGTTATAAATAATATTCTAATCAGGAAAGAATTATATATTAAGAAGGAAGCCAAAACAATGGAACATTACCATACTTGACCTTCTGTGCCCATAGACTATTTCCGAGTTCTTTTAGGTTAAAATTCTTAGATATTTTTAAATATTATCATAGAAATCATGAGACTACAGACAAACATGTTTCAATTATGGAAATCAAAGTGCAGAGTTTATTAAGGTAGTACATGTATAATGAGTCTAATAAGATTTCAATAGTAATATCTCTGATGTTTATAATTCATATATCATTTTGAAGCATTTTCCTAAAGAAGACCATTTACCAAAGGATTTTTTTTCAAAATTATGTTATTTCATTGAAATCAGAATTGTTAAACATTATGGGAAGTATCTATGTTTTGCTTATAGTTTTTCAAAAAAATAAGAGAGAAAATTTATGAAAACTTGAAAAATTCGGTAATAATTAAAATTTAAAAAGTTCACCCAGAAGAATTTCTTCATTTAAAGTTTTTATTATTTTGAACAAGGTCAGATCCTTGAGGGCATTTGCACAATCCCAAATTTTTCAATCATTAACATCAATACCATCTAATACAACATAGATATTACTATAACAAAAGACCATAGTACTAAGTATCTACATAAATATTTATGTCTTATTTTGTTATTTGAGTCTCATTATACATGTTATACCTTAAGTTTTCATGACTTGTTCTCTGGTATTCTTTAAAGTTATCCTAAATGAAAAATAAAAATTTTTATTATAATTGAACAAAACTCAGAAATAGCTTAGTACTGTATTTTGCATCAACACTAAATCGTCCTTAGCATATAAACTCCATATCTCTGTCATGTGATCTGGAAGTTTTATTTGTTTTCAGAATGCCTGAAAATAGAAACAGGAGATCTCGTACTGTAGATAGTTTTCACTGAGTGAAAATTCACAGGCATTATCTCTTGTTGTCAGCCATTTTGAGGGTCAAAGTTTGAATTTTCTGCTTTAATAATAAAAAAAAAAAATACAGACTAAATTTCTTTAAAATCATCTTTGAAAATATAAATTGCTTACAAACCAATAAATATAAAGATATGATTTATTTCAAAATTGTTAATTTTGATGCAAAATCATGAAAACCCTCTCCAAACAACGGTCTTAAAATTGGTAAAACTATTCATAAAAATCTCTTGTTTGACCCCAAATATGGCTGAGTATGGGAGGTAACCGATAAATTTAGACTCGGTGAAAACTATCTATACATACATGTACTGCGAATTTTAAGATTTAAAAATTAATATGTTGGTATTCATCTTTTGTATAGAATTTTTTAAGGAATATGTCAAAATGAATGAAAAAAACAAGAACAAAAACAAAAAGCTAAAAATGATTAAGAGAACTCACAATTTATATTACTTTAAATCTGAGGTAACTCGTTGTAGAAGCTTACTGGCATACATGTTGAATGGAATTGATCCAGAAAATGTGAAATAAATAATTAAAATCTTTTAGCAGTAAATGATCTTGATACGTACTTTTAATTTCTGAGTTCTGTTCACCTTGCCCTGTTGTTTTTGTAGACATCTCTGTCACAGCAGGACCTGTAAATGGAAAAAAAATCCCTTCCTTTATACATTCATCATAACGTCATACAATGTAGGTTTAAACATCTATTTGTCTGATTTGTTGTAATATTAGCAAACAACATGAAAGTGTTACACTTTTCTACTTACATGAAGTATATCTGTACATCGTCCTCTACTTGCTGTGTGAGATAGTTTTTGTGGTTATTCAGATAATTTATGGTCTGAAAAGGACAAAAAATATTATTAGTATGCAGGTTTACTAGAGTTATCTTTCCTGAATTTCAAAACGCAAATGCTATGCTACTGTACAGTATAAGCCAGTGTATTTGTACTTACTGGTCCAGTCTATATAATTGTCGAATTTATTCTCCAGCATAGATAAGTGTCCTGACAGGGGAGCTAAGAATTTGTAATAAAGGTCATAGTACTATCTTCTCATTTCTGAAAAAGAAATAACATTACAAACCAAAAACATCAGTTTCTTTAAGATTATGTTATCCATTAAGAAGAAGTATTGAAACACATCACTGCAATTCCAAATGAGATTTATGTACTCAATTACCAGCTAATTTGTTTATATCAGGCTCTGCCATGCTGGTTTTCTCTGTTTTAAAGGCTTCAAATTTAGATTGCAAAGAGTTCAGTATCTCTGTAAGACTTGTGTTTTCTATAAAAATTTTACATAGATCTAATGGTTTAATATAATTGAAAACATATCATTATTTACCTTGTGTTCTTGACATGTTTACAGAAAATAATTTACAATATTTATGGCATTCACTTATCTAAATGTTCCTATAGTTAAAAATTCAAACTCCTTTTGACAGAAATCCATTATTAACAGTTATAACAAGCAAATTCAGAGAATTGTGGTCCCCCTTTCGGAATTTTATCAGTATGGGTGTAGTGATCTGTGATATATTATCGTGGTTATGTATGTCTACAGATACACATGCCAAATATGAAGGCCCTATGTCTTAGGGTAAAAAGTGACATTGAATTAGGTCAAAGGTCACGGTCAAGGTCACATGATAAAAAACTTCTGGTACCAACGGAAGGGTATTGCAATTAGGGACACACATGCCAAATATGAAGGCCCTACGTGTTACGATTAAAAAGTTACATTGAAGTAGGTCAAAGGTCATGGTCAAGGTCACATGATAAAAATTTTGGTACCAACGGAAAGGTATTGCCAGTAGGGACACACATGCAAATATGAAGGCTCTACCTCTTACGGTTAATTAAGGAATGACTGTCTTTTTTTTCTAGGTTCATGGGGAATGAACTTGGGTGAGAAACAAACAAATCATTCGAGAACCGCTTCGCTGTTATATTCCCCATGAACCTAGAAAAAAAAATAAAGACAGTCATTCCTTATATTTACAATGCATTTTAAAAGGTTCTTTTTTGAAAACAAAATATCAAATTCCCCGTTATCAAACTGGCAAGAACCGATTTTTTTCTGAAGTGGAAAAGTACTTCCGTTACGCAATATAGTGCGTGTCTAGAATGCTAAAAATACGCTATCTGTCCAGGTAATTTCTTTAATTGCTCAAAATTAAGAGATGAATTAATTTCGTTATTACAGTTCTTATATTTAATTAAGTAAGCCCCGCCTCTTTTATATTACTACGCATATGATTTGCCATACGCCGGGTACTACTTCCATAACCCAAGTTCATGGGCTGATGAACCGAGTCTGTTTAGCATGGTTCATCGAAGGAATTAGACTAGCATTGTAAATATAAAGTTATGACCAAGGTTAAAGTTTTTGTGAGGGACTGACAGGCAGGAAGACGAATGAGATTTAATGTCCCCTCGCTTTGGCGAAAAGCGGGAGACAAAAAGGCTTTACTATTGATTTGTTTGTTGTTAAAACATTCACACCATATTAATATATGACTGTCACTGATAGTCAGTTTAACTGGTTAACCACAAAGGAAATTGGAGAAACCAAAGAAAACCATCAACTTTTCCCTTAGCCTTGTTCATATTGAACCCATATTTGACAAAGGTCAGAGACTATCTAACAATTCCTGCTGTCTGGAGGCTGACTGCCACCAATGTAGTATTGAAAAAATATCTGCGTATATACCATGTGGCTACAGAAATAAATATTCATGTATTTTGCCTTTAGAAACTCACCTTTTAAAAGACAAGCAACTTGCTGTGTGAGTTCTACAAGCAAAATGATAAAAACTTTAACACAAAGTTTGATCACAAAAAATTTAAAAACAGAAGAAGGGATAGTTGTTTCAAATTAATCATTTCTTTATATTCTACTTTGAATGTATTTATCATAATACAGATTTCAATGTTTAGTTGAACTGACCAAAGTTTTCATTAACTCATCATCTACCAGAGTTTGGTCAGAGGTTGGAATGCTGCTAAGATATGTTCTCAAGTTCCTTAGTTCGACATTTGTAAACTCATTGTATTGTACAAGATTATGGTTCTCTGAAATGAAATGTATCGAGAATCAAACGAAGTTATGACCGATGTCTGTTTTGTCTAATGTTACACTAGTTATAGTGGCAGACGATATTTAGTGGGGGAGAAATTCGGGATTAAACAACAATTTTGTTAGGAATATGTGCAGTACAGAATATAATACATAATTCAGATATGGCAGACGCGAATCCAGAGATGGGTGGGGGTCCATCCATGTTTTTGTGTGTAACATTACTCATTTACATCGAAAAATAACAGGATAACAGGAAATGTTTGCCGAATCTCATGAAGGGTTCAGACCCCACACCTCTGGAACCGCGCATGAAGACAATTTATGTCATAAGGGAAATATGTCAATCGCAAGATGAACCAATCTCTCCACCCAATATCTGGTTTTCCGTATCTTATTTTGACAAAACAATTCAATACATTATACTTATAATAACAATAATATCATTCCAACTTCTTGTAGTAGCAAAACTCGCTTTTGGAGTTCTATAAGAAAATAAAATTATAAAACTGCACTAGTAATTGTCATAACTAATTCCATCTTACACGAGACGATGTAAGAAATTACAGCCCTATACATAAATCTGAATACCTTTATTTTACATTCCCTCAGTCATTGGGATAAACTTCTCCTGCATGACTGTCACATCTGCTGAACTTTGATGATGATCTTTATCTCCCCCGATGATACCTATCTCTGAAAGTCAAATAATGTATTAGTAAGTACTTCATTGCGTAAGAATAGAAACTTGAAGTAAAGATGAAAGAAGAATTGGTCGCACTCAATAACTACTGTCCGCGCCACTCACTCTGGAAACTGGAAAATCTGGATTTTCAGTTATTCATCTTCAGAATAATTTCAAAAAGGCAAAACTATTCGATAGATTTTGTTTAGTCGTAACTTTTGGGTGTATGCTATATGTTTGTATGAAGAAGCGTTCATATTTTATAGAAAAAAAAAAATCAATTTTAGATAGGGCAATTTCCATGTTAAATTTTGACGTGACGTCGCCAATTTTCCCATAGACTCAATGTTAAACATCGGCGACGTCACGTCAAAATTAACATAGAAAACGCCCTATCTAAAATTATTTTTTCCCTATAAAATACGAATGCTTCTTCGTAGAAACATAGTACATACACCAAAAGTTACGACTAAACAAGATCTGTCGATTGATATTAATTTTGTAAAACTATTTTAAAGATAAATAAGTGAAAATCCAGATTTTTCGGTTTACAAAGTGAGTGGCGCGGACAGTAAGCCCTATACTGTATTACATTAAAGAACAGAATAGTCCATGAAACCAATTATCTCTTTTTAATTACCTTTCTGGAGATTCTTGTTATTTCTATGAATTCTGGACATTCTAACCATTACACATAATAGCAGGACATATGTCAGAATCGGGAACCAGTTCACACTCAGGACCTGCCGAATTGTCTCCATATTGAATTCAGACACACGGCTTGTCATATCAGTCCAGACTGTATGAAAACTGTCCCGAGCACCACTCTGAGAGAACAAAAGACAATACATAACTGCTATAACCAAACATATTGAGAGAAAGAAAGGAGTATACGATCGCCAATCCTTATATAAAATGATGAGTAAATAAGTAAGGCAAATCCCGAAATCCGTCCTCTTTATTACAATGATTGAAGGAATGCAACCAAAGACAAACACCAGTCTAATAAGAAAAACCATTTTCCCGTAAAAACCAAACAATTTTACATCAATTATCCTTCTGTAACGGAAAGAGAGACTCGGGAAAAACGTTGCAAATTGAGCAAAACTCCAGGAAACAATTGACTACTTAACTATACCTTATGGCTGACCTTTCTTAATGACTATAAGAATATAGTAAATAATTACTCGTATTTATGGATAATTTCAAGATATTTCTGTAATTGTGACAAATTATTTACTAACCAAGAAATCTGCCGTTTTCCTTTGAATCTTGGGAAAACTGAAATGGAATAACAGTTCATGACGTCACAGTGACGTTAGCTCTGAAGAAACGTAAACAACGAGGTAAATAAAATAGAAAAATATTTAGAATATTTGATGATTTATTCATTATCATGATTCTTTATTATTATTTTTAGGTAAGTGTATACATTTTTAAGATCAAACAGATTCAGCAAAAGTATTATTAATTCATACATTCTATTTTTATAAATGATCGCCATTTTGTTTTTCGATGACAAACACAACGGGAAGAACAATTCTATAAAGTGAAATTTACAGATAAAATCGTACATCTTATGTGTCAAACATTATTCAAATAACTTACGTTCCCTGGCATTTACTTTGATGTAATAAAGCTAATATTAGCAGAAATATAGTGAAAATTGTCATTGTTATCGTTGACGTCAAGCGTGCGTTCTATATAAGGTTGTCAAGAAGACTGAGAATGCGACGTTTCGCGCTCTGCCTTATATACCACTCAAGACGTCGCGAATAACAACGCCAAATATTGACGTTGATTGGTCAAAAATTTGCAAGCAAAATGGCTCGAAATCTCTGCTGCATCAGGGGTGGAATCGTGAAGTGTGTTTGTTGAATGATATTGTCCGATCTTGATGAAATTTTCATGAATAATTCGTCATGGTTTATTCGATACTTACCAGCATTTTGCTGATATATTGGTTTTGACATATTCACCCATAATTTGTAATTTTAAGAATTTCTGTGATTTTGTCAATTTTCAACGTATTTTGGCATGAATTTTTAAAAATTTCTCTATAAAACCTTTATTTGCTCACTTTTTTTCACGATTGAATTGCTTCTACTGATCCTTTATTCCATCAAATAAAATTTTGAGAATTTTAATGTTGAATCTATTTATTATGTTATTAAAGTATTATATAAAAGCACACTAAAATGTATTAGTACGAAGCGTCCGTATGACGTTGTTTCAAAGTCATGATCAGTTTTGCGTTTAACGAAATGTTTACTAACCATTGAAAAATGGACGTTGTTGAATTATTGCTGTATTGCAATGTGTTTTCAAATGTCTATATTGTTGTGTCATTGTTAGTAAAATGTCATATTCATATGTTATATTAGTATTTTTCTGATTTCTTCTTTACAGAGATAATTAGTCAGAATTGCATTAGTTCAAGAGAGAAAACATAAACATATAAAATAAGAAAAACTCTAAGTGCAATTTACTTTATGAAATATATTCATGTTTATAATATTATTTAAACCTATGTACATGTATAGTTATTTACTATCTCAGATATAATAGCTTTCTAAAACTTTGTAACAAACGATATATTTAAAACATGAGTTGTCAGAAGACATCGCTCGTCGGCGGGGCATTGTCAGAGGGAAAGCATGTATTTTCAATGTTTTCTTAATTCAAGCTTTAGGTCATATGGTTGAAAAAAACTTTGGCGAGAACAGAAAGGTCTAACCTTAATGAACAACACTGAAATATGAAAGCTCTACCTCCAGTAGTTGACGAGTTACGGGTAAGTTTAATTTATTTTTGGAAAGTAGGTAAAATGTCAAGGTCAATGTCGCGGGTAAAATGATGGTGCCAAAGGCAAGGAATGCACATGTGAAATAAGAAAGCTCTATGTCTAATTGTTTTGAAGTCAAGTTTAAAATTTAGAAAAATGGGTTAACTCCAAGGTCAAGGTCGTAAGGTGAAAAATTTTGGTACAGACAGAAAAGGCTAGGAATAATAAACACAAATGTGAAATATGAAAGCTCTACCCATAGTATGCTTATATGTACTTCCCTTTGGAGGACTTTAAAATTTATCTATCCGTAGTACTTGAAGAGTCATGGGCAAGGTTAAAGAATTTGGAAATTCAGTGAAATGTCAAGGTGAAAGTCGCGGAGTCAAGAATGATCGTACCAATGGCAAGGGCTTGTCATATGGAATGTGCGTGTGAAATATGATAGCTATATGTTTAATAGTTTTGAAGGTATGTCCAAGGTTAAAGTTTTTGTCTATGAGTTCTCCGGACATTCGTCCCAACAAGCTAAAAAATGAAAAAGAAGAGAAATATTTTTAGAACGCTGTCACTGCGCCGCTCCCACTCCCATATTTGGCATGGTCCAAGCTCTGCCTAAAAACCGTTTAATTTAATAGCCCTTTATATCAATGATATCCTTCGCGGATGGCGCAATATTCATCATTTGCACTTTATGGTACGGTGTTTACTGAAGTTTTGTGTTTTGAAGTTAAGACAAATGGTAAAATGGAAACACATACGGTTTTGAATTCAGTTTAGTCACATAACACTGTTGCCTCTTAAAGTCTATTAGTGTTTGATCAAACTGAACGTACTGTTTGCGAGGGTTTAAAACATGAAACACGTGTACGGTGCATTATTTTATGGTAATATGCTTAAATAATTGATACAATAATTTGTACGTCTGTCATTTATAATTATTTTTATTGTTCAAATATTGATTGATTTTTACATTAAAAATACGTCGTTTTATGAATTTTTAATGCACAATTCAAATACATACTGGAAGTTTGACATGTTTTGTAAACTGTGACATCTAATTAAAATAAAACCTTTATATTCGCCTAGAGGTACACAAGAACTAGGCAATATACGCTTAGTGAAAAGCATATATTAATGAATGTTATCAAAACACAACTAGAACATAGAAATCATCATTAAAAAAAGTATGGTCACAAGTCAACAACGGAATAAATGATGACTTTCCATATTTCTAGAATAATTAGGTAATACAATTATTAATGAATGTTATCAAAACGCAAGTCGAACATAGAAATCATCATTATAAAAAATATGGTCACAAGTCAACAACGGAATAAATGATGGCTTTTCCGATATTTCTAGAATAATCAGGTAATACAATTACGCTAAAACAATTGAATGATATAATTATATTTACAAAGTCAATTAGGTATATCCCAGTAATTCATAAGAGCGCTGATTTCTTGGAAATTATTTCATCAAGAGATGCATAACTCACCGGAAATTAAGCCTAACATACAGAGGGCTGCGGCAGATTTCTCTGCCGTCAAAAGCAGAAGAGAGATATAGCAAAGGAAACCCGAAATTTGTAGTTAGTGTGACAAATAAGCAACTAATGACAAATAAGTTTGCTTTGGGTGTTATGCAGCGTTCATCAGTGGAAGTTTTTGATAAAATATTAGAGACTGAAGGTGGTGTTAATTCGTTCAAAGCATTAGATTTATTGGTCCGAGGAGTAACAAGGGAAACAAGAAAAAGTAATAATGCCAAAGTAACAAATGATATGTAACTGTAACGCTGACAATGATGTGAGAAAAGTGAGTATCTCCCGTTTGGTTAGCATCACCCACCAGGAATGCTTAACCTATAGATGATAAAGACACTTCAGCACTGTACACAGAGGATGAATGTGGAACAACGGTGTATAAAAAAGTATAAAGACATCCGACTCAGCCGTATGACAAAAGTCATCACAGACAAAACACAAACAATAAACACCTCACAAAAATTTTAATTCAACTGTAATTCAGAGATGCAGTGGAGTTGAGGCATCGACTTAGGATGGTAAACTGAAATAACGCTGGTTACTCAATTATAGAAACAAAGCTTGTCTAGAATCATGTGTCACATTTAATGTGTTTAAAATACCACAAGCTTAAAAAGAAGTCAAGGACAGCGGATTGATGCGTCAAGCAATAGAATTCCAAAGTCATAAAATGAATAGTTCAAGCATAACATTTACATATCCATGATTCTTATGATAAATGATTTGAATTTGTCCTAACCAACTTGCACACATACTATAAACTGATTTGATTTCTGATGTTTCATCAATATCTTATCCAGAATGAAAATAACGTTCTGTATTTTCATTACATTTCTTACTCACAACAAATCAGAATCAAACTTTCCGTTGCAACCTACGATCTCTTAGAGTAACTGCTGTTATATTGTGAATGAACTCTTCCATAAGGACAAAGCTCGCTTGAAACCAAGATCAATTTCCATATACATACGAAAATCAATCCCGGGTTCAAGCGAGCTTTGTTCCTGTGAACTCTTCTAGACTTAAAATAAGTTTTTTATCTGCATCCCCTAACAAGCAAAATTATCACAATAAATAGTGGAAAATGTCATAGAATTTAGCATTTATTCAAATATCACAGAATAAGCTGCGTTTCTTGTCAACTGATCCATTTTAATATTTATTTTATACCCGAGTGATCGAGAGTCAAATACAGTGAGACGAGCTCATGGAACACTTATTCAAGGCAAAGCAAGAGTAACACCACATGTTACCTCGTATTGTATTTAACCATACTACTTATGCTGGTAAGCCGGCGTGGCCTAGTGGTATCGCGCTGGACTCCTGTTCTGGAAGGCCGGGGTTCGAGTTCCGCTCTGGTCATGCCGGTGTCATGTCTTTCGGATGAGACAGTAAAAACCGAGGCCCCGTGGTGTGGTATGCATGGCGCGTTAAAGATCTCTCACTGCTTTGGGTGGGTCCGTTGCAAAGGTCAAAATTTGTATGCCCCGCATCAGACAGATGCCGTCACCATATACGTGGAATATTCGTGGTGTGACGTAAAACAAAAAACAATCAATCAATCAATATTAAAAACTTATGCTGGTCGCATTACATGTCTTCAAGTTCTATCCATTCTGTGTGAAGGTTTGACATAAAATGACACTACTGTCCGTGCCACTCACTTTGTAAACCGAAAAATCTGGATTTTCACTTATTTATCTTTAAAATAGTTTTACAAAATTAATATCAATTGACAGATCTTGTTTAGTCGTAATTTTTGGTGTATGTTTTATGTTTCTACGAAGAAGCATTCATATTTTATAAGGAAAAATCATTTCAGATAGGGCGTTTTTTATGTTAATTTTGACGTAACGTCGCCGATGTTTAACATTGAGTCTATGGGAAATTTGGCGACGTCACGTCAAAATTTAACATGGATTTCGCCCTATCTTAAATTGATTTTTTTTCTATAAAATATGAACGCTTCATTATACAAACATATAGCATACACCAAAAGTTACGACTAAACAAGATCTATCGAATAGTTTTGCCTTTTTGAAATTATTCTGAAGATGAATAACTGAAAATCCAGATTTTCCAGTTTCCAGAGTGAGTGGCGCGGACAGTAGATGTAGCATTAGTATAATAACAAGTTTGATATAGTTCTTAGATTTGAAGAACAGATATAGGTATGAGACAATACAGCATGTATCTCAGACCTCATTGTAAAAAGAAGTTGGTTGTCAATTCATATATTATAGCATTTTTGTCACTTTACCCATGTTATTGACTAATGACACATCAATGTGAATGTAATAAATGCTTGTATTCGGTCTTTTCGTTATACAGAGTTACTTCCCATTTGAGACGGTATCTGACGTAAAACTATTATGACGTCATAAAATTCTATGGAAACTGATCTAAAATTCAGGGAAATGATAGTCCACAAATGACGTTTTCATAGGAATTTGATGATGTCATAATTCTTTTACGTCAGATACCATCCCAAATGGGAAGTAACTGTTTAACGAAGACTCAATACTCTCAGTGTATCATTAAGTCAGAGTATTGTTATTGGCTATAACTCAGGAAACAAGAGGACCAAATGGGCCTATATCGCTCACCTGAGCACAAATTGCTTATTTACAATAAAATGACAGCTCATTTCAGTAGGAAATTTTGCTTTTTTTCTACAAGACTTTCTATAAGGTTTTGAAGAAGTCCAAAATGTGTCAACCAATCAGAGCCAATGGCGGCCATCTTGGATTACGGATCGGCATGAAAAAACACAAACTTTGTAGAGGACCTCGAGTACTTACTTCCTGTGAGGTTTGGTGAAATTCTGTGCAGCCTTTCTGGAGAAGAAGTCCAAAATGTGTCAACCAAATCAGAGCCAATGGTAGCCATCTTGGATTACGGATGGGCACGAAAAACACAAACTTGGTAGAGGACCTTGAATACTTACCTCCTATGAGGTTTGGTGAAATTCTGTGTAGCGGTTCTGGAGAAGAAGTTGAAAATGTGTCAACCAATCAGAGCCCATGGCCGCTATCTTGGATTACGGATGGGCACGAAAAACACAAACTTGGTAGAGGACCTTGAGTACTTACTTCCTATGAAGTTTGGTGAAACTCTGTGCAGCGGTTCTGGAGAAGAAGTCGAAAATGCGTAACCAATCAGAGCCAATGGCAGCCATCTTGGATTACGGATCGGCATGAAAAACAAGAACTTTGTAGAGGACCTCGAGTAGTTACTTCCTATAAAGTTTGGTGAAATTCTGTGCAGCGGTTCTGGAGAAGAAGTCGAAAATGCATCAACCAATCAGAGCCTATGGTGGCCATCTTGGATAATTGATTGGCATGAAAAACACAAACTTGGTAGAGGACCTTGAGTACTTACTACCTATGAGGTTTGGTGAAATTCTATCTAGCGGTTCTGGAGAAGAAGTCGAAAATGTGTCAACAAATCAGAGCCAATGGCAGCCATCTTGGATTACGGATGGGCACGAAAAACACAAACTTGGTAGAGGATTTTGAGTACTTACTTCCTATGAGGTTTGGTGGAATTCTGTGCAGTGGTTCTGGAGAAGAAGTCGAAAATGTGTCAACCAATCAGAGCCAATGGCAGCCATCTTGGATTACGGATGGGCACGAAAAACACAAACTCTGTAGAGGAACTTGAGTACTTACTTCCTATGAGGTTTGGTGGAATTCTGTGCAGCCCTTCTGGAGAAGAAGTGTGAAGAAAATGTATCAACAAATGAGAGCCAATGGCAGCCATCTTGAATAACAGATCGGGACGAAAAACACAAACTTGGTAGAGGACCTTGAGTACTTACTTCCTATGAAGTTTGGTGAAATTCTGTGCAACGGTTGTAGAGAGGAAGTTGAAAATGTAGAAAAGCTAACGACGGACAACGGACGGTGATTGATCACAATAGTTCACTTAAACCGTGGGCTCAGGTGAGCTAAAAATCAACCATTATCTAACTATTATTTCTATTCCTTGACCATCACAAAATACATTGGGAATATGATAGTTTCAATACAAACTTAAATCTCAGTTAAATCTGTTTATCTAGCCTTTATTTTTCTTTATTTATTTTTATCTTATAATGGTAAAGCCTTTGTTATCCGATGAAAAAGTATAACAACATTGATGTGGATGTTGATTTTGTTTACTCATGAAACCTTTTCAGTATAATTCCATAAATGTAAACAATGATCGTAGAATGAGCATGTAGCAATAGTTTGAAGTGTTTGTTTGGTGACATCATTAGTATGTAAACTCTGTAGACACCAATCTGCTCCATATGCTATGGAATTATGCTGTGTGTAGTGACATAGCACTGGTAGGCTCTCTCCTGCAATACGATAAAATTATAATATACAAAAGGTCCAACATCATTAGGGATGGATACAATATTAAAAGGAATGGGTATCCAAATATCAAAATTTATTTACATCTTTGATTTCAAAAGATTATACATATAAATATGAATAACATATAATATTCTGCTAAATAAATACAGCTTCAGTTATACAAATTCAACAGTAAGTATTGAAGAGGAAACTTTTACTCATGTTTTAAGTAAATTAAGTTTAAACAACTCTGATGCATTTGAAACAAGCAAAAGATGCAACAGTGATGATGTAAGTAAACTTGACCAAATATGGCATAACTTTTTGCTGCAACTTGTTGCTATATCACTAAGATAAGTTTACTGAGCCATGAGGATACATTGTATATTTGCTTACTCGTTGAGGCCTTTGAACATTGCACACCAAGCTTCAATATTCAAAATTAAATTTCTACATAATATATCAATTTTGCATTTGGCTACCGTGTACATGTATTATCTAAAACCACATTCTTTGAAGAAATTTATGACCTTGGCAAACCATCAAGTACATGGAAAGAACACCCATCTAGCTGCAACATGGAGTCAAATCTACACTGTAGAGAGGTTAGAATGTGTGCAGAAGGGTTCGGAGTAACCTTTCAATAACCTTGTCCAAGATGAACCCTGTACTTCTAGTATAAACAGTATGATCAATCATACATTGTTATAAATGATTAGTTGTGGCCCCGACGATCCTGGTTCGATTCCCGGATTGTGCCACCATGTTTAAGACATCGGTTACCTCCATGTCACGATATAGGTGAAAAATTGTTGAAAGCAGCGTAAAGCACCAATCAACCAACAAACCAAAATTATAATGATTAGCATGGAACATCATACGTGTTAAATCTGAAGCATCCAGAATGTGGAATCCATTATACATAGTTGCTGTGAGAATGCAATCTGCCGTATGTGGTTTCCACTTCACTCTCCACACACCACCACCAATGTTAGTCTCTGAGAGTGGTTTCTTCATGTTCCTGTCATCCCATACCAGGACATTCTCATCATAGCTACAAAATCATTTTCATTCAGATAATTTGATTGCATGATACACCACTAAACAATTCATTTTATGAATACAAAAGACATCAAATGGTATAAACCAGGTTTCAACACAACCATTTTTGCAACAAAATTTGCTTTATGAATCAAATTTACTATTATATTACTTAATCTACATGTGCCTTACATGACAAATTAAACATTCTAATAACAGAACTATGGGTATAGTTTAAATATAATGAAACTACCCTACCTTCCTGTACATAATAAATGTTGTTTGCTGGGACAGCTTTGTACACTACATACTCCCATTGAATGTCTGGAAAAAATTCATTTATGTAAGAAACTTGCACCATACAGAGAGTATATCATAATACCGATACTGTACTAATATCATACATATACCAAATTTATTCACATGAAATTCTGGCTATTGATAGATCTTACCTTTTACTGGTAAATAATGGGTGTTTGGGATCTTGTCTTCTGTCCCAGCCCTTAAATTTACAATCATCTCCTCCTGTAAAAGTTTCAAAGTGGTCAAGTTTAAAATAATGTTTGAGTTTTCCTTTTATCAGTACAGTTCTTGGTTGACAAAATGTGTACACATATGTATAATTATGTGAAGTCTTTCTTATTCGGAATAATACACCATCATTTAGGCTCTTAATTAGGCCCTAATATATATAAATATATATATATATATATATATATATATATATATATATATATATATATATATATATGTATAGAGAGAGAGAGAGAGAGAGAGAGGGAAGTATGAATTAATTTAAGGTCATGGGAAACTTAAATTATACAAATTTATATTTTTGCTTAAATAACATATATATACTTTAAATAACATACTCATATTTTTTGTTTTTGAAAATAATTACTCATTCTGGAGATGTTGATATTTGAATATAAATGTAAATGTGTGTTGCTTCGGCAAGTCTCGCGGTTTTTCGTGACTGTGATCGCTATGACGTTATATTAGGTCAATTACTATATGAACTGTATTCAAAACCTGTATGTTACATGGAGAATGTAGTGCTTGACCTAATGTGACGTCACAACATTTTATTTCTGTAGGGGCATTTAACTCTGTATTTACTTTTAATTACTGACTTATAAATGCAATTATGCCTATATGACACAGTAAAAAAATCTGTTTTTTATACAAGAAGGTTAATTTTTCCAAATATCACTATTTTTTATGATTAAAGTTTATGTTTCCCATGACCTTTATGTAGCAAGAAACAAAATCTCTAAGTGAAATCCACACCTGCTAGTTAAATCAGCCCTGCACAAAGTTGGTGCAAAGGTGTAAAAAGTTAGATATGCTTGAACTCATTTTAGTGCTCACCTCTGTCTTTTAATTGTCTTTGGAACAGATTTAACCAGCAAACATGGATTTCACTTAGAGCCTTTGTTATTTTTGTTTCCATGTTTAATGTCTTACCATGATTATTAACAAATATGGTGGTGATCAGTGCTTGGAGGTGGTGGATACTAGATTACCCACAGAAATCTACTGATTAAAGAACACCAGGTAAACTAGCCTATATTCCCACCTAGTCTGAACTGGGGTTCAAACTCAGACTTAATAGAGGTGAGAAACGACAATGAGTTCACACACATCTAACTTTTTAAACTTTAGTATGTGTATGTACCTGAATAAACTATATTGTCATCCCAATAGTTAAAAGCTGTAATCCAAGCCTCAAAGTCATGAGCTTTCCATGATGATATGTCCTCCAGAGCAGATGGCGTAATCTGGTGTAATGATATGTTACCATTGGATGCAGAACAGGTAATTATAGGCGAAGAACTACAATGAAAATTTCACATTGACAAAAAGGGGTTCCACTACACAAAATGTTCATAATTCAAGGACTTGCGTTATGGCATTTTTAGATGAGACTTATTAAAATTTTGGCAAAGATTAGTACAGCGGTTGCTGTAACATTGACTGTAAAAAGTGAATGCCTGAAATACTTTGTAAATGTAAAATTCAATGTGGATCTATCTGATTTTCTGCTTTAGGTTTTTCTGGGTTTTTTTTTGAAAACAACACTTATTTTAGAGTATATCAGTAAAATGTTTATCAATTTAAGGTTCATCTTAAGTTCTTTAATAAAACAGCCAGGCCCTATCTTCCTTTATTGTCTTTAGAACTCATTTCAGGCAGATATATGCGATGTTCATCACCACACAACTTTTTCCGTGAGTAAAATGTCAAAAAGTGATTTAAATAAACACCGATATTGTCAATGTCTACAAGTTCCCTAAAAATTCATGAAACAGAAATGTTTGTATATACATGTAATTCTTTAATTAGCTAATAAATCACAGGGGCATTTTACGTTGAGATAGTAAATAAAAACAAATCTGACATACTTTCACTTTCTCTATATTTCAGTCCTTGCAGGTATAGAGTATAGAAGAAGTGAAAGTATGTCAGATTTGTTTTTATTTACTATCTCAGCATAACATGCCCCTGTGATAAAACCAACGAAAATTATACCAGCCTACACTTCATACATTATGGCATACATGCATTAGTCTGAAAAGATGCATGCATTCTGCACTGGACCTTACCTTTTATTAACTTTATTTGACCAATCTAATGAAAGTCCTAGTACATTTTCTCCAAGGGATGACACAAAACCTTCTTTTATTCCATCATCATGTAAATTGTCACTCAGCTGATAGAGGCGGAGTTCACCAACAGAATTGACCAATCCAAATTCAGCTTTATGATTTAGAGGCCATGAGCACCATTTAATGTCAAGGATACCAGGCATTTCTGTACCATGTTGATGAATTAAAGGTGATGTTTCACATTTCT
The DNA here is from genome assembly GCA_035048485.1 of Pteria penguin. Classification (NCBI taxonomy): domain Eukaryota; kingdom Metazoa; phylum Mollusca; class Bivalvia; order Pterioida; family Pteriidae; genus Pteria; species Pteria penguin. Next base: position 62,416,548 of record CM068580.1, on the reverse strand, counting down.
CATCTAGTTGAAATATATGAAGCTTTCCAACACGAGTTTGATCCTGCTTTTGTTGCTCTGGATCTTCCTTTTGTTGAAAAAGAGGACACAAATGGTAATTTTAAAAAAATAATGTATGAATGCTTGTTAAAGACAGAAGAAGTTACAGTTATGAGGTTTTGCTTCAAATAAAGTAATACATATACATGTATCAATCAAAAGTAAAACTAGAAAGAAATGATACACTAAATACGATTCATTTTTCACAATGCTTTCAATCATTTTTTCATGTACATTATAATTGCAGTACTATCAGTGCATCCATCAAATATTGACATACTCACACTTTTGTCGATTGCTATTGGTATCTAGGGACTTTTTGACATGCTAAGTAAAATAATTCCAAATTTCTTCTTATTTGACAAATAAAACTTGCTATTTGTTCCAATGTCAGGCAATAAAAAATATTATAGGGTAAGTTAGAGGAAAAATGGATATAACTTGAATGTTTCTCTCCTTTTTGCTTTACATCATATCAAGATAATTTCCAGATTACATGTATTTCAGTTATACCATAGTGGCTTCTTCCAGATGCACTGCTCAGAAATTTCAACCTATGTAACAAGTGCATCAGTAGCAGTAAGGGAATTTTTGTTTGCGAACATTTCTATCATTAATATCTCATCTGGAAGATAGGACAGTGACATGTTGCTGAATCAATTCAAACTGTGCTGTAGGTACAATACATGCTGTGTGATAAATAAAAAATCAAAGAACAAGTAGGGCTGGTTTTAATTAGATTCGGCAACTTCAGGCATTAAAAAATTTTACAGGACGAGTTATAAGAACAAGAGCAACGCCTAGCGTGGCATAATACGCCCGTCGCTTAATTGGGACAGGATCAATTAGCATTTGGCATGATTTTCATGAAAAACATCTGACGTTTACTGAAGTTAATTGCGTTTCATAGCATTTTATCATAGGAATAAGTCCAAAGGCAATATCTCCTGCAGAAATGGTCCTATGCAACCCATCTTGGAAATTGACCTGCAAAAAAAAACTTGAAATTTTTTAGAACTAGCCCCCCCCCCTTTCTAAAATTATAAATTTCTCAAAAATGAAGAAAAAGATATCAATACCTGTAAAATATGTGGAGGTTGGTACATTTTACTTGTTTCATGATAAATTTCATAATGTTTTGACAAAAATTAGATTTTTAATGAATTTTCAAAACAAAATCCAAGGGCCATAAATCCGTCAAAATTATGTCAATCGTAACAAAACTCGAACTGGTACTGATGCCGCTTCGAATAAGCCTATATATCATATTTCAACTCAATATCTTGAAAGACGGCAAAAAAAAGTCCGGAAAACATGACCTAGGACATATGGTCAACCGCCCCCCCCCCTAAAATCATAAATTTCTCAAAAATCAAGAAAAAGATATTAAAACCTGTAACATATGAGATAGTTGGTACATTTTACTTGTTTCATGATTAATTTCATAATGTTTTGACATAGAATAGATTTTTAATGAATTTCTGAAAAAATCTTGACATTTGTAAGTCCAAGGGCTATAAACCCATCAAAAGTAAGTCAATTGTAACAAAACTCGAACTGGTACTGACGCTGCTTGATATAAAGCTATATACTAAATTTCAACTCAATGTCTTGAAAGACGGCAAAAAAAAGTCCGGAAAACATGACCTAGGACACATGGTCAACCCCCCCACCCCTAAAATCATAAATTTCTCAAAAATGAAGAAAAAGATATTAAAAACCGTAACATATGTGATAGTTGGTACACTTTACTTGTTTTATGAGAAATTTCATAATGTTTTGACAAAAAAATAGATTTTTAATGAATTTTTGAAAAAATTTTGAAATTTATAAGTCCAAGGGCCATAAATCTGTCAAAAGTAGGTCAATCGTAATAAAACTCGAACTGGTACTGACGCCCCTTGAAATAAAGCTATATACCAAATTTCATCGCAATATCTTGAAAGACGTCAAAAAAAAGTCCGGAAAACATGACCCCGGACAGACGGAAGGACGCACGGACAGCGCCATAACATAATACGTCCCGTCTATTGGACGGGCGTATAAAAATGGAAACAATTTGGTATTTTGGTATTTTTTTTCCGTTTTTTTTACACTTCATAGTGATTTTGTTTTTTATTAAGATGAACTTAGAAGTTGACTTATCATTGTATTATGGCTTACATTTGTCTCTTCAAGTTGATATGTTCCACACACTAGAATATCATGTAATCCATCAAGAGGACACCACTCCACAGAATCAGCATTGTAACCAGTGTCAAAAACCTGCAAAGTTGTAGCCATTTTTCTTTGTCATTCTACAAAAAAGAATTATGCACACATAGATTACAAATTCATCTCTATTCCACAGAAATTCAAATTAATAATAGAGCATTCTTCAAAGTGCCTGAAATATTTTTTATAAAGATTTAAAGTGAATCATATGGTGTTTGCACCTGCATGGTCTAAGTGGTGGAATTGATCAATACTGACCTTTACTTTTAAAGATATAATTGGGAATGCCACCTTCCATTTCAGATTTTGGTAAGCAAAGTTTTTAAATGCATCTATAACAAGGACATTTAAGGTAAGGTATTATTAGTTTCTGTATACTCCTCAGAATGTATTTGCTTGTAGGACTGTTCATATAAAAGTTGCGGGTAAATCATAAGGTGAATGAATATAGACTGTCTTGAAAATGCCATAAAATTTTCTTGCCCTGGCCTGGGAATGAATGCAGACATCAGAGAGTTAACAGCTCCAGTAAGTTATATAGACCATTGACAATTGAAGCCACCATGCACTGTAATGTTGAATTTCTGTGTTGGAACTTTTTTTTAAAGAGGCATACAAACAGGTCTTTGTAAGTTTGATTAAATGTTCTGTGCCACATCACTATTATTTCACTCTTTTGTTGGTTATTATTATGAAGCATCTGTCTGTTGTGTTGCCTAATAAATTTGAACTTATTCAAAGGACACTTACACACCAATAATGGTTATCTTACATGCCGATACCTCCCTTGGTAGGGAACTTCAATTTTTATCATGTTAAAAGATCATAAATGTGACAAGACCCCCAACAGGATTCAGATCCAAGACTTCTTGATAAAGAGTCAAACATCCTGACCACTGAGCCATGATAGTTTCTGAATGCAAACAGTTTCAAGAGAAAAAAATATCAGTAGTGCACGTCATTATTTTATAAAAAGGTATCGGAGTTAAAAATCAATATGGGAGTTATCTCTCTTGTCAGACAAAAGTTCCATCTATGTTCTTGCTTATCAATTACACAACATTAACTCAGTTATTGAAATTATAAATCCACAACCTTCCATCTTTAAACTATCATCCGATTTCTATGCTTCTGTCCGACGTTTTGGACTATTTTGAGCATTTTCTATGTTATGCAACATAATGCCGAAATCAATTCCTTTTTTCAAACTGAATAGCTATATATGCTTTCAACATTATTTTCTTGTGGCATGTTACAATAATTACGATGTAATTCAACCTGAATAATTGTATACATTGTACATGATTTCAACTGTTTTCTTACAGCATGCTACAGTCTTTACATATTTTTATTTTGATTTCTATGTAACTTCATTTGTATGATGACAGTTATTGTTTAATGGTGGGAAGAAACCCCTAGAGCCTTGAAGAATAATTACTGACCTCCTGGCATTTCAAAGAATGGATACATGTAAATGCATATCCTCAGTAGATCTTAAGTCTTTAACAACAAAAATTTACCCACATCTCTGTGTGTACCTTACTTCTTCAGAGATCATGGTTTAACACCTTCATTTCCTCTCTGAGGCCTCCATACAGGGATTATAGCAAAAAGTTTGTTTTGTCCACAGACAAATAAAATATGAATATTATACTCGGTCATTCCAATTGTTAAGAGGCTATGCAAGAGGAGACGGTGATCTAAAAATCAATTTTTGATCAAGTAGGTTGATGGAATAACACTAAATGCCTAGTTTGGTCCTTTTTTTAAGGATATGGAAGCTTCAATATTACAAATGCTTCAATTTTTAATATTATGCATTTATGAAACATCAATGCCTTGTTGGCAAAGTTCCAACTTTAATATTCTGCAAAATTCCTAAGATCAAGATTTTTAAGCATGAATGATTAATAAATGCCTGAAAATCATTCAAAAACAAAACCCATCTAATGTACGATGGTTCAATATGGGTTCTTCAATGCTTGATATAAGAACACGTTTTATACAATTCCATCTAAAGGTAATAAAATTATCAAATCCAAATTCCAAAATCTCAGAGACTCATACCCAGATCAACAATCCACTTTCAGTATTGTAAATCCTTAATCATAAGAAACTCATTCATTTACATCACTACATGTTTATTTTCAAACAGATTTACAAGATACTAATCACTGATAAAGGATATTTCTAACATTCAATTCCAAATGTTTTTAATAGTTCTCTAGATACTACAATATCTAAGCAAATCTATCTCCACCATTTATGAATTTCCGAGTCACAATGTATGTATATAAACCATTCATATGAAATGCTAATCAATCAACATACATAAATGTATATAAAACGGTACATGTACATGCAGGATGTTTTGTAACCTTAAAGGGAGAAAATTAAACTATCTCCGAATTCTACATAATGATATTTATGTATACCTGAATTTAACGAACAATGCAATCATCCTTGCTTTGGAAAACTAGTGTTGAATTTATAAATTAACGGCATAATATACCCATAAATATAAAATGAATTGTATGACGTAGCAAAGTGGTCATCTCAGAGTTCAAATTAATTCTTCAATATATAAATATGTATCGGCTACCCCAGGTATACCAATAATTATACAAGAATTCTTCAATACACAGATATGTATCATATACTACAGATACAAAAGAATTAGTCAAAAACAATCTACAAATGAATTTCATATAATTTTTATGAATAAATTTTATTTGAACACTTGTGTTGACAAAAATGTAATTTACATGTAAAAGTAACCTCCTTCTTTTATGAAAAGTAATGTAAATGTACACATTCTTTACGAATTGTTGCACAGCAACTGGTGTACTAAAAATGTAAGAGTTTTCAAAACTATGGACATACAACTTAATTTCAAATTATTTAAACAACTATATGATACAACAAGCATTCAGTATAAATCAATTATAAAGTTATTAAATTTATAGACATTTAAAGTTAAGAAAACATTTCTGTTATGATGTAAAATTCGTGGTCAAGTTCTGATATTCCTCATGCACTCTTTCAGACACTTTGAACTTTAATGATGTGGTGGGTTTTTCTTTTCAAGTTCTGGCACTTCTTTCACACTCCATAAGGCATTCTCTTACTAAAATCCTGGAGTGAACAATCCCTCTCTTGAGTCTCTCAGCTGAAGTTTTACTTCCAGCATATGTAGGTCTAATGTCACGTCCCATATCCTCGATGACGGCTAGTAACTGAGTATATTTACTTTGAGCTGGCTGCTGAGACATTAAATGTTGAGATTGTGCTTGAAGTTGCTGTAAATGTTGCTGCTGAAGTTGCTGGATTTGTTGGGCATTGAACTGCTGAGGCATTTGTCTCATGGCAAGAGGAGGAGTGGCTCGGACCTCTTGTTCACCTCTAGGTGTCCCAGCATTTGATATAGCTGGAGAGTTAACTCTGCTCAGTTCTTTGGGAGTGTTTGATCCTTCCTCGTCCATACTTTAGTTAGCTGTTTGTCTCAACCTTAAAATGGATCAATAACAAACAATTTATAGTGGTATTGCAAATATGTTTATTGCCATAATATTCATATGTCAACTATATTTCACACATAAGAACATTGAAGAATAGCTACATATATGATACCCATACAAGGACTGAAAACAATCTAATTAAAATCTAGCCTTCTCATTCCATAAATTACTCCATGTAGTTTACAGAATAAGAGAACTAAATTTTCATTTGATTGGGGTTGAAATTTTTCCCAAATACTCACTAGTCAATGGACTACTACCCCGGTAAGTTATAAAATCACTAGTGTATCACTTAAAACTAATGGTCCATAGTTAAAAAAATAAAAACTAGAGAAATTAAATTTAAACAGCGTTTGTTGTACATGTAACTGAAGCTTTACCTCAAATGCAAAGGTGACAGAGGCATACTGACTGGTGTTTGTACACAAAAAGTAGTTCAGATGACAGACTAAATGTATGATAAAATGAAAGTAAAGTAATCGATTAAATTCTACGATCTTTATTCACTTAACTAGTACATGTATTTAACATGTTTTTTAAGCATTATTTATTGGTATGATGGACTACTTGTACATAATGATCAGCTGGTCTGCCAAAAGAAACATCGAATCCTGGGCATCAGACCAATGTATTTTTCAACCCCTGTGATAGTTTATAAGGGTTCGAAATTAGCAGTCGTGCGGTCGTCAAAAACAACCTAAACTTTCTTTGAGCAACCTAAAATTTCAGTAAATACAATGGAGATGGTCCAAATTTTCTGTAAATTTGCCATTTTGACAACCCAAAAGTTTTGCCAATTTCGAGCCCTGAGTTTATGATACAAAATCTAAATTTGAAATCATTTTCTGTTTTACAAATTTGATATTGAACATATACATGTCACACATAGATAAAGCTGTAACACTACTTTGATTTAATCTTATATTCAGATGAATCCCAATAAGAGAATAACCATTACCATATTCATGCATGCAAAAAGTACATATATGTATTAATACATGTACTCCCTTCTAAAACTTCTTTAAGGTAACAGTATTCATTGAAACCTGTCTTTTAAAATGACCAACTCTAATGAGAAATCAACTGCTTACATGTACATGTATATAGGTCACTTTAGAAATTCTAGTTTGTTTTCTTGCACTACAGTTACATTTAATGATTTAAGATTTACGGTATACCCCATGTGACCTTTAAGAACGGTAGGCTTTATTCAAAGCTTGACCACTTGTTCTAACAATAGCTAAGAACGCATCATAGTATCATCTGTGAATGAGTATATATGAGTATACTTGGAAAATCACAAAATGTCTCTATAAACAAAGATATCCTTGTATCTGAGCAACCATATCTCAAATGAGAGGGCGTGCCCCACCTGATATACATGTATGCATTGTACTAAGAACTGCTAAAAGTGACCAATATAAGATTGCCTACGGTAAATCCTTAAGAAGTAAATAACCGAAAATATGAAATTGTGGTGAATTTTGTAATAGTGGGGAGATGCAAATAATTTGGCTTAAATTATGATGATTAACTGGCCATTTTGCTACCTGAGGATATCTATTAGTATTACCAATGTACTGATCTAATCACAACTACATGTGACTGATGTGTGATTCATGGAGTGGAATTGGTCACATGACCTAACTGTGCCATATTTGTTGGGGTTAAGTCTCAGGATTTATCATCGCTTTTTATGAAGAATCCAATATTTTGAAATCTGATTTCAAACTGCAGTAATATCAAATTAACAAAGAAAAGGGGGTCAATCTTCATTAATTTGGCAGTTTTATGACTCAAAGGCTACTAGTATTTTCGACTGGGTGCTCTTTTGACCTCAGTCTTTTTGACCTTAAAAATTTTCATCCTGGGACCAATTGACATGTACCTTTCAACCTGATATATGTACATTATCAATTTTTAAAAACTGTATATCACATATCGAAAGGTAATACCAAGAATACATAGAACTCACTGAAAATTATGCTTTTTATTTTGTTACTGTGAAAAGTTACAATACCGGTAAGCAACCATATACAAAATTTGCATGTGACAGCCCCTTACAAGCATATGTGAAACGCATGGTTACCGGTATCCAGATTGCCAGCTGCTCTGAGTCTGAGGCCTCCCCTTCTCTGTTAACCCAGCACTCACTATTAACATACAAAAAAGGTTACTACAAAGCAAACATACGAAGAAACAAACTATATGTACAGCTTCGACTCAGTTTTACTATTATATTCCAATGGTGTTTATCAGGTGCCAAAGAAAGTCAAGCATCCACACTGATGATTAATTTTTGATTTCACAACATGCTTGCTTATCTCAAAACTGCCCTTAGTTATAATAGATCTATAGTTAAACTAGTTTTCGAGTGCATAAAATTTAACTAGAGTTACTTCCCTTTTTGGAAGTTGGCGGTATATTATCTAATAATATGACTGAATATTTGTGCATAAATCAACTAAATTGTGTAAGGAATCTCTCCAAACTAAGGATGCTTCTTGAATTTTTGCAATTGTACACAATAATAAAACTACTGAACTATGCCTAAATGTTTTCAGAGGAGTGAAAATACAGATAAATTTCTGAAATTAATTCAATGTAATTGGTATGAATATGAAGCAAAAACTCCAGCTTCACCTACAAAATGGTGGAAAAGGGAAGTAACTCTCATTAAATTTTATTCATCTGAAAACTATCTATATGTCTCAATTGTAAACAATGGATGGGAAAAATAAATGATTGATCGCTGTCAGATATCGATCATAAAACTGCGCTCAATGACAGCCACACCCCATGTTGGTTTGGATGCGTATTTCTCTAAAAAAAAAATCAATATAGATAAATAAGGTTTTCTTTATAAATGCTGAAATGTTGTATGGTAGTGCCGAAATGGTATACATGTACCTCAAGTGCCAAAGTTCCGAGTAGATTCCAAAATATTGTGATGCCGAAACATCATGAATTGTTCGCGTGCAAACCCAAAACTATGAAAGTATTATGAAATTTTGTTAATCAGGTTTTTTAAGCACTAGTCTGGCGGACTAATTGGTTACAAAATCCATTGTCTGCACAAAATCTATTAGTCCGCAGAAAAATAGACTATTTATTCATTTTAAATTGATTTAATTTCAGGGTAAACACATTTAATTTGTCAGATTTAACATTTCAAGACACGGTGGGGCACATATGCCTCTAGCTCCTTCTCGTCCATAAAGGAAGGATGGCTAAATATATCGCCACATTTCTCTGAGGCCCTACTATTACCATGCAAAACAACGTCAATGTCATTCGAAAACGTATTGAAGCTGCTCTATAATCTGTTTCAACGAAGTGCACCAGCGACTCTGACTCTCGTTACTTTCCATGTACTTTTCGGCGAATACGGAATATCGCAACTACCTGGTAAAATAATGTCAACACACACGTGCATTTTGTAACTGTAATGACGTCATATAATTGTGATGTAAGTTGCCCACAAAAAAAACCCCACATCGCAAATAATAGATTTGGTAAGTTACTAAGTGCAAACCGTGAGGGATTTTAGTAGTTGCGATACTCCGTATTGTTACTAAAATAGGTTACAAGATTTCCAGAAAAATAAGTTTTCAGTCATATCGTTTGCAGGGACGGATGAGAGGATTTGAGTGGGTATCACAGAGTTTTCATTACTCTGTCGGACTTATACAATGAGAAATCTGTTAGTCCTTGGCATAATTTCTTAGTCACGGACTTATGGACATACGTTAATTTCGAGCCCTGTTGAAAGGACTGAGGTCGAAAGAGAATCGGGTTGAAAGTACTGATTCTTGAAGTTGTTGTGACATCAAACTAAAATCTAAATGAAGATAAACCCCGAAAAATTCTGAGGATCACCTCAGTGTTTATCATAGACCATAATGCAACTTTCCTGAATCATATTTTGAACACAAGAGCTGTATGAGTCATAAAAGTGCAGAAATTCACTAAAAAAATCTTACGATGATTGACCCATTTTCTTCTTTAAATACGATATGATCGTAGTTTGAAATAATATGATTTTGAAAAATCAGATTCTTCTTACAAAATGACGATAAATCACGATACTTATCCCCCAACAAATATAGCTCTAATTGGGTCATGTGACTAATCCGACTTCAAGAATTCTCAAAGTCAGCACGGCATCACATTAAGATTGAAGTGAAAATAATCCATGAAAAATTCCAAGGATGACCTCAGGGATAAACTTGGTGTAAATCATAGACCGTAATGCAACTTTGCCAAATTACCAGTATATTTTGAGCACAAGAGCTAAATGAGTCTTTAAACTTTTGAAATTCATTGAGGAATCTCACAATGACTGACTCACTTTCCAGGGACTAAAATTAACTGTTTTGACATGGTAGCCACCTGGGCCCCTAGATTTTAAAAACTAGGAGCCCAGAGTAGTGTTTAGTAGCCCGTAAATAGATGCAGACTTTCCTAACTTTTTTGCAATTCCTTAGATATATAGTTTGCATACTTATTTAAATTTAACTCAAATTACTTTAAACATTAAAAATTTTCTCTTTCATTTTCAAAAATATGTTTAATCACATTACTTTCATTCTTTGACAACTCTGAATCTTTATCCTCTTGCTCTTCTCCCAGTCTCTTCCTACATGTATCCTTGTCCCTATCTAAGTCTCTCTTTTTCTCTATCTCCATTACTTTTCTCTGTCTGCTCTTTTCCTATATCTTGCACGCCATACTCACATATCTCCTGGACATCTTCGCTTTCACTCTGTTTCTCATTACTGTCGATTCTTTTGCGCTATCCCCCCACCCTTTATACACTTTTCGGAAATCAAATTTATTCATATATCTTATTATAATTGTAAGCCGGATGGAAACTTCTGAATACGGAAATTCTTAGGTCTGTAAAAGATTTGCTGCAAGAACTTCTGTTACCATCTGGTCTATGAGACCGTAACACATTTGAATTCCAATCCTGACTTGAGAAAGTCCGACCAAAAAACGTTGATTTGTTGCTAATAAAGATGTACTAAAGTAAATATTAAAATTTTACCTCAACAATGTTAGTATGAAATTTCACAAAGAAATACTTCAAACTTCTAGAGAAATAAACAGTTTTGTTTTCCGAGTCAGCGTTAGAGTCTGCATACTAGTTTTAGTGTGGGTTATTTGCGACTTCAATAATTCAACAAACGAAGATAATGTAAGAACCCGAAGAACATTGATATCAACAAAAGAAACGTTCAAACGGCTCAAAATATGATTATACTATCAGTAAAATGTTTACTATCACTGAAAATTTTTGAGTCACCACTCGGGCGATCAAGTAGGAGGATTCACGGGCCCGGAAGCAAAAGTGGTCGTCTCTGGTTACCGCTAATTTTAGTCACTGCTTTCCTTCTTCATATTTTATATGACCGCAGTTTGCAAGAATGAAATTTCAAAATATTAGATTCTTTGTAGAAGGTGTGATAAATCAGGAGACTTATCCCCCAACAACTATGATACAAACTGAGTCATGTGACCAGTCTGACTTGAGAATATTAAACCAGCTCAAAGAGCTCATATGCCCAAAATATAATTCAGCAAAGTTGCATCATGGCCTATGATAAACACCAAGCTTATCATCAAGTTTATCATCTGAATCTTTTGGGAATTATCTTCATTCAGATATTAGTGTGATGTCATGCCGACTTCGAGAATAAGAAACGTTGGGTGTTAAAATTAACCGAAGTCGAATTGACTAAGTCTAAATTTAGCACAAAGTCAAAGAACAGAAATAATTCGTGTTGTAGTAAACTTAAAGCTAAAAAAAAATTTACATGACAATGAAATGAAATGTAAATAACACTAAAAAGCAGTTCTAATTCATTTTCATCGCAAGAAACGCTATTAAACCTCACCACTTTTCCTACTAGAATTCTACTTCTCTTCTGTCGTTCGTAGAAAACAATAACGACAACATCGAAATTTGTTTGAACTAACACGCTAAATAACAAAACGAATATATTGAATGCAAATTACTTTTTTCATAGTTTTTATGTAATTAACTGATATTTATTGTTATATTTTTAGATATATTTTTAGATATATTAAATTAATTGGTAAAATATATGTGTCGATCTGAAGCCAAAAACCTTTAGATTTAGACAGTAATCTTAATTTTTTCGTTTTGTTATCTGTTTAATCTTAAAAATATCAAAATCCAGAAAATGGCTAGTCGTAGTGGTGGTATAGATCGTGTTCTAGCAAAATGTCAGGCATGTGTCGACGCTGGAAACTTTTACGAAGCACATCAGATGTATAGAACATTGTATTTTAGGTGAGTGCTATTTCAATGTTCTGTAAAACGAGTGTATAATTTACCTACTACTCGGAGCCCTGTATGGTAGCTCGCGTTTCCTCAACATTCTCATGTACAGGCCGGCAGTAAATCCCGAGTTCATTTAATTCTAATAAAATCCGACAAATCCGTACAATTTGGCAATTTAACCTTTAAGAATTTTCACACAAAACATTGTAGAAATATACAAGAATAAACATAATCTGATAAAAAAAACATTGACTTACTCAAGGTAAGGTATAATGACCTGAAATTATAATGTCCTGAAAATTATTATTCTATGCAATAAAGTTCTAAATGCATGATGATTAAGGATAGAGATTCTTGCTCGTGACCATTTATTACGCCATTGTTTACAGTTGCCATTCACCAGATTCCATTTTCTAACCCATCAATGCATCATTATGTTATACAAGAAAGTATTTGTTGCAAGCACCAAATGATGGGCCGGAACTCGTGTGTGTTAAAACTATGAAGTACGTTAAAGGCTGATACAATTTTAATACACAACGAGCAAGCTTACATTCAGTGTTGCATGCAACACTTGTCCCCTACCTTCGTCAACTTTGAAACACAACTTTTAATTCGTTCCAGCATTAGGAATTAATGCTCATCATGTACTTTCACTGTGTAAAGTTACTGCAGAATTGTACATTGCTAACAGAAGTTTCATCTGAAAACCCAAAATCTATTTGACCTACTTATTTGACCTATTGACCCCAAACACAATCCCATGCAAGCTGTCTTCATGTACTATCACTGTGTAAAGTATTTTCAATATTAAAGATTCCTGTAACTGGTTATCATCTGGAAACCCAATATCCATTTTTAGTAATAGTGACCTTCTTTTTTGACCTACTAATAACTATTTACATGTTGGCATATACGATCAAAATGGCCATCAACATTTTGTTTTAAACAAAGCTTAGAAAAGAAATAAATTCACACATGTTTATTGCAGAAATATAAATTATTTAAAAAACATGTTGAACTGCAATTTTATTCTAAATATCATCCATTCTGGACCCAGGTTTCAGAGAAAAAAACAACTGTTTGTGTAAGGATAACACATAAGTAACCCAAATGTACGGCTTATGTAAGCATAATAAGGCACAGTCCATAGTTCTTCTAATGAGGGGGGAGGGGAGGACTGTTTGTGCAAAAGATTAAAAAGAAAAGTATAAGTATTTTAAACGAGCAAACCCAATTTAACCCAAGATAACGGAATACTTTATTTCTACAAATTTTATGTGAAAAAATATCGCTCTTAGTGATCCTAGCATAAATATCAGAGTACACCCTTGAAGGTCCAATGGACGGTGCCTACATCTAGCGTATCTAGGTCAAACATGTGAGGGAACCAAAATAGAATGTCTTTGAATAGCTTTTAGTCTCGCTTTTATTTTTCAATAAAAGTTGGCAATCAAAATAATTTTTATACTACACTCATATAAATCTATCAGAACGTGTCAGCGACTTTACATGTGGTCATCCGCACTGAATAAAATCCTAATTTTACCATTGGTGTAAAACTCTTGGGGGTGTGGTTTTACTGTACCGCAGTAACGCAGGCGACTTTCCTAAACTTATATCAAAGGATGGGCCAGCTAGTGCCTGCCCACAATGAGTTTTCACAATTTTACACAGCCTGTGTACCAATGATCAAAAGCTCTGTACAAACCCTGTCATGGAATAAACTTAACAGAAATTTTTACGAGCCATGTGGGCTCATAAGACTCAGAATCTAAAGGCCCACAGCAATCTTTATGAGCCCACACTGAAACCATTCAAAAATTGCAAGAAAAAGTAATCAATTATTAATTTTTCTGAATTTTATTACATTACCCAACAATTTTTCTTCAAATTTTTCTCCTTGAAGTAATCGTCCCGTTTTGTCGGCGATACATTTCGTTTCATGGGAACGTCGAAAAAACTTCCTAACTGGGCTTGTCGAGCAATAATTTAAAGGTTAACGAACAGTAATTAACAAGAGTTGTGATTGGTTGATGTTGTGTAGGGGAGAAAGGGACTTAACTATTTTAATGTATCAGGAGCTGTGATTGGATGAAATTATTTGATCTATCTATAAATAAAGTTTGATTCTGCTGTAAAATCATGAAATTTTATCTCATTTCGCTAATGTAGAAATTTTATAACCTAAAAAAGGGTGGTTGTTTATCTTTGAATTTTGGGGGGTGACCCCCTTCCAGCATGATTTTCTCAAAATTAAGGTGGATAGCCTATGGTAAACTGTTAAAAATTCTGATAGAGGACAGTCTGACCAACATTTTGATTAATGGCTTGTATATAGCTAAAATGCAGGATGTTGTGTAGATCAGTTATCTTGCTGGATGTTTGGCAATTTAACATGGGACCTTATGGGAAATGAAATTACTATGCTTTGACCTATATAAACAAACGTGAAACCGGATATTGCCAACTAACAAATAAAAAGAACCTGTCCGGATTTGAAACATCTAGACGCTTAGTTCCACTTACTCAGTGACGGAATTAAGCGTCTAGATGATTCAGATTAGAATTCAACAAGGAAACGGCCGATTCGTCTTGCAGATTTTTCGTTCGCCACGTGGGCGAGTAGGAAGTGTTTCGTGGTCGTCCACAACAAATTTTACTCGTCTTGGGCGAGTGGGCAAGCGTTAAGTTTATTCCCTGCCTGTTTCCAGGACTAGTTTCCTGGAAAATACAGGTCATAGATGAGATCAGGTTAAGGGAACATTTGCACCAAAACATTTTCGTCTGGGATTTATTGCACTGCAAATTTTCACACTAGTGGGAGTTTTCGCCTTACCTTATTTAATGTAATAATTTATTTCTATTCCATTTCATTTCCATCATATGACATGTTTTTTAAACGATGCACAAACAGTATAATTTATATAAAAAATGGGTGAGGGGGTGTAGTTAAAGGTGGATTGAGTAAAAGAAACATAATTTTCAGTATTTAAAATACCGTTGACAGAAATAGGTTTTGTTCTTGACCCTTAATTACCTGGTAGATGGCTGCCCAAACCATAATGCAAGGAAAGCTATTGTAATCAAATACTTAAGTAGTGATTAGAGTTCACAGGTGTCATGAACATAATATATAAACTGTGTTCACTACTAAATCAAGATGTTTTTAAAATTAGATGTTCATTTTTTCCTGATCTTAAAGCAAATGAGGCCAAAAAAAATATGTGTGTTTCCACTTTCCCGACCAACCCCCGTTTTTATACGCTCGTCATTAGACGGGACATATTATGTTATGGCGCTGTGCGTCCGTCCGTCTGGGGTCATGTTTTCCTGACATTTTTTTGCCGTCTTTGAAGATGTTGAGTTGAAATTTGGTATATAGCTTTATTTCAAGCGGCGTCAGTACCAATTCGAGTTTTGTTACGATTGACTTACTTTTGATGGATTTATGGCCCTTGGACTTATAAATTTCAAAATTTTTAAAAAATATTCATTAAATTTAAAAATCTATTTTTTGTCAAAACATTATGAAATTTCTCATGAAACAAATAAAGTGTACCAACTATCACATATGTTACGGTTTTTAATATCTTTTTCTTCATTTTTGAGAAATTTATAATTTGGGGGGGGGGTTTGACCATATGTCCTAGGTCATGTTTTCTGGACTTTTTTTTGCTGTCTTTCAAGATTTTGAGTTTAAATTTGGTATATAGCTTTATTCCAAGTGGCATCAGTACCAGTTCTAGTTTTGTTATGATTGACCTATTTTTGACGGATTTATGGCCCTTGGACTTATAAATTTCAAGATTTTGTTTTAAAAATTCATTAAAAATCTAATTTTTGTAAAAACATTATGAAATTTACCATGAAACAAGTAAAATGTACCAACTTCTACATATTTACAGGTATTGATATCTTTTTCTTCATTTTTGAGAAATTTATAATTTTAGGAGGTGGTGGGGGGGGGGGGTCAAGTTCCAAGATGGGTTGGATAGTAACATTTCTGCAGGAGTCATTGCCCTTGGACTTATTCCTATGATAAAATGCTATGAAATGCAATTAACTTCAGTAAACGTCAGATGTTTTTCATGAAAATTATGCCAAATGCGAATTGATCCTGTCCGAATTAAGCGACGGGCTATTATGCCACGCGAGGCGTTGCTCTTGTTTACTGTGGAACCCAAAAAATTTTTATGGGGTTATCAAAAAACAAAAAATAAAGGTTCAAGACTTCTTTAAAAGGTGAAAAATCATTGGAAGAAAAAAGCATTTACGTTTATAGGCATTACAGCTTCACTTACGATTGATAGTAAAACAGGCTTCTGATACTGATTAAAGGGGGAAAAAACCCCCGACTATTTTTTCCAAGGTAGAAAGTGGAAACAGACATATATGGTTTTTTTTGGCCTGATTTGCATTTTTATGATTTAAATGTTGGAAGAAAGGAGATTTACATGTATCAAACTGTCATCATCCAGTCAGTTGCGATACATGTATATGTGGAAATGGCAGCATCACAATTGCAATCAGTGGCAGATTTAGAGTGGAGGGCCCTACCTCTCCTTTTAGCCACAAATTTACATGGCATATGTTGATGATAAAGTTGGAAACACTGTAATAATGTGAGTAAAACTCCCAGATTTGGCATCCAAAATGGCTGAGTATTGTGGCTAATACTCGACTTTCACATGTGTTGACAGTTGAGACGCTCCTGGTGAGTATGAAACCGTAAACTATAAATGCTTGTTTGTAATCAGTGTCATCTGTGTGTGAGTACCCTGGCCACAGGGACATAAGTGTTTTAAAGACACAGATAGTTTTGAGTACAGATGTTTCGATACGCAGTTTCGATACACAGACACTTTAATACATGTACTTAATTTAAAGATGCCTCAAATTTCAGTATAAAAAAAGTTGTTTTGGTACATGTTCTGTTGCTTAAT
This sequence comes from Pteria penguin, assembly GCA_035048485.1. Lineage (NCBI taxonomy): Eukaryota > Metazoa > Mollusca > Bivalvia > Pterioida > Pteriidae > Pteria > Pteria penguin. The sequence continues at coordinate 62,399,521 of CM068580.1, read as the reverse complement.
CGTTTGTATTGGTAGATTTCATGACTTACCTGGCAGGCTTTAATTATAGCGATCATAATTTATATCACAGGAAGAAAAGCATTGATCCTCAAAGTGAACAAGAAGTCGAAGATAGTGTGAATGAGAGAAAGAATCTGTTAGAGGTTGAAATGGTTAGCAAGTCAGATGATGAATGTGAGGCCGAGTCAGATGATGAATGTGAGCAAGATGAGAGTGATGATTGAGATTTGTTAGGAAATTGAGACAGAAAATTAAGTTTGAAAAAATAAAATGTGAAATGGTTATACATGTATGAATAATCTTTATTTCATTTTTAAATGAAATTTTTTAACTTTCTGGTTCGGACTGACAGATCTTCATTCAGACTTACAAATTGTGTAAGTCTGTCTATCAAAATGTCTGTCAAGATTTTTAAGTTTTCAGCAACTCTGGGTTATATTCTTAATTGTGCCAGTATGCTATAGAGGATGATTACTCCCTAGCTGCTATGTCACAATGACTGAAAATTCTGGAAAGTAGAATAAGGTCCCAGTAAGCCGAGAAAAAGAAATAGTACATGTACTGGTTGACCGGATTGCCAAGTATGTCTGGTCTATTGGCAGTTTCTGTCAGTCCATCCGTCTGGTGTCAACAATTTGCATTTAGCTTGATCTCTTGTATACCATTACTGATACCAACTTCAAATTTGGTCAGTTTGTAGACATTAATGAGTTCTTCCCTACCGACACAAAATTTGGTGACCTTGACATTAATTTTCAACTTTGAACTTCTGGAAACATCTTCAAACTTAAAGAGACATGTCTCTTGATAAGATTCTACAGGTATTGCTTTGCAATGCGGTCATACCGTCTTTGACGGTTTCTTGTTGATTGAACAGTGGCGTCTTCCTTCGTAATTTACCATGCATACACATTTTTATATTCATAAAGTTAAGGGGGAAAAAATCAAAAGAGAATTACACTTGATATTTTGCAGGTACAAAGGACAAAAAAAATATCCAGAGGCAATAAATCTTCTGTATAATGGAGCTCTTTTGCTGCTAAAACATAATCAAGTAAGTTTTATGTAATATCTTACATTTACATGTATAAAGTTTGTTCAAATTGTACCGGTATTTAAAATTTCTTTTTTATAGAAAATTGAATACTTTATCTCAGACTCTACATGTATATCTGATGGCCCTCATGTTTGAAAAATTGGTAAGATTTTGATTCTTTGTTCATTTAAAAATGTTTTGTTTTAAGATTTAAGAATAATGATCAGCCATTTGGTTGGTTGGTTGGTTGAATGGTATTTTACGTCGCTTTCAACAATATTTCAGTTATATCGCGACATGGAAGCAGGAGGTTACCAACCTCTTAAACATAGTGGCGCAACCCGGGAATCGAACCCGGATCGTCGGCGCCGCAAGCCAAGCGCTTAACCACTACACCACGCCTGCCCCATGATCAGCCATAAGGAGTGTGCAAGAAGATGCAAATTTCAAATATTATGTACATGAAAATATTTTGTTATACAGTTGAAACTTGTTATCTAAAAGTCACTTAAGTTTAAATTCTGTTTATCTCAAAGTCAAGTTCCTGTACCAAATTTTTTCCTTTGATTTCTTTGCGATTTTACAGCAGTTAAGATTTAACTTCAGTCGAGGTCATTTAAATAAAGGTTCTGCTAATGTTAAAGGCATTTTGCAGTCGCGAAAATCCGTTTTATATACATGTTTAACTCGTTACCTCAAAGTGTCATTGTTTGTACAAACAGATTGATTAATAGGTCAATAAAGGTGGAAGAAATGCAACAATCAATTATCCCAGCGGAGTTTACGGTAAATGCTGATCGTTTGACTGTGAAGCCAATTCAAATCGATCGACATGATTAGATCATGATTAAATAACATCTGCAAGCGTTATTTTAAGAATTTTTATACTTTCAGTAAAACATCTTCATTTAGGACAGAGGGGCAGGCTTGGTGTAGTGGTTAAGCGCTTGGCTTGCGGCGCCGACGATCCGGGTTCGATTCCCGGGTTGCGCCACTATGTTTAAGAGGTTGGTAACCTCCTGCTTCCATGTCGCGATATAACTGAAATATTGTTGAAAGCGACGTAAAACACCAATCAACCAACCAACCATCATTTAGGATAGATAATAGGTGGTAGTCATTTTCGCAGGTTGTAAAACAAATTAAAAATATAAAGAGATGATAATACGACTTTTTAAACTTATTTTCCATCAATTAAAAATGGGCAGTTAAGGTGACAGATACTAGTTCAGATTTAGTCGGCAGACAGATGCAGTACATAGACGTAAAGTACAAAAGAACAACAGGTGAACAATGAATAAGAATGATTGAAAACAACTGATGTTTATCTCGAATTCCAGTGAAGTCCAAATACTTGTTCTGGTTCCATCGAATTCGACTTAACAAGTTTCAACTGTCTATGAGCTGATTCTTAACATTCTGATCCAATGTTGATTTTATTGCTTTGTTTTTCAGCATCAGAGTGGTACAGACTTAGCCTTATTGTTAATAGATTTGTTGAACCAGTCAATGACGGAAGTCAGACCAGATCTGATAGGTTAGTCAAGTGCTTTAGTCATCATTCTGTCATGTTATGGTAAATGTTGGCATATAAAAAGTCCCTTACAGCTTCAGGTGTCTTTCCCATGATTCCTTTACCTGTGTATATCACATGATTGTTACTTTAGTGTGTTATGGACTTGTCCCAAGATCATACCTCAAAGATCAAGGTCATTGTGAGCCCATGACCAAAATAACACTTAAGGACCATTACCTAAGGTGAAAATCAAACATCGCTTTTTGTGCTGAAAAGTTGATTAAATATGGGGCTTTATGATGTCACCAATCAATGTAATTTATTCACAAATAAACATATGTCTTGAAAGCTTTATCTCCGGCAATTACAGTGGTTGTGCATATATTGCAGGGAGTAAAATTTGTTGAAAAACATCAGGAGCCATGTGAGCCACATGAAATTTTAGGGGTCCCACAAAAGAAAAAAAAAAGCAAAAAAAAAATTTATTTCATTTCTTAATTGTTCTTTAAATTTAATTTCAAATTCTTTCAGTATCTGTTTCCAGCAATCTTCCAAACACTTCACTCTCTGACTCATCTAGTTTTCTTCTTCAGTATCACTCTCATTTTAACTATGTCTTATATTCTCAATTTCATTTAGTGACTCGCACAATGACTCACTTTTAGTCTGATTATTTTTCTCTTTCTCTGAATTCCTGGTCTCTTTCCATAACTTTCCTGTACCATTTTAACCCCAATTATGTAGCCCCACATTTATACACGAAGTGCAGGGCTCGAGTAAAACAATTTTGTGAATGTGAACACGAAAACGAAAGTAAAAGTAAAAAATATCGATGCAGAAGAAAACAGAAACAAAAAGAGAGAAACACTGAAGAATAATAGTACCAAAAAACATTGCCTTTTTCTTGGATTTTAACCATTTCATTCAGACTGTACTAAACCCTAAACGAAATCTGTCCAGGTTTTGTAACTCGCCATGTGGGCGACCATGTAGATGAGTTTTGGTAGCTTTCAGTTGTCAATGCGAGTGGGCAAGTGCGAATTTTACTTACTTGAACGTTGCACGCTGACTAACAGGGCAGTGGGGACTATATGACGGGCCTTGTCCAAACCTCTTTCAGAGGAGACATGGTCCTGAACCTCGTCCCCTCTGACTGTTAGTCGGGACTCCTACAGATCTAGGGTCTTAGCTCGCTTTCAGACTGGCAGAGCACGGTTTATCATGTTGATGTCGCATATATTTTTATACCGTTATATGTTTTACAATACCTTGCGTGTTTATATTTTTATGACCTCTCAATATGCAATACCTGTTGACCCTTGTTCTTTACATGGAGGATTATTTATAAATTTTTAAATGTACGTCCTTTGATTGTTCTGCTGTTACGGTGAGTGGGAAGGTGGGCCCGTAAACCGGTTAACCACACCATTTGTTTGGCTTTTGTCAAATTAAATGACCGTCCTAAGTCGGTATCCTAATTGCACTACAATCAAATATTTGTAATGTGTTATATGTTCTAGTATATTATTTATATTCATGTATTGTATAGCTCCATGGTGACTTCTGCCACATAACTGAGCCAGTAACTCCTCTTTTTTCTTACTGTATTGGAAAATAAATGGTTACAGTACATATGAGATATACCCTTGTATGAAGATGATATAACTTATTGCCTTGTATTTCAGATAAAATTGGCACATTATTCCGAAATATGGACCCTCAGAATCAAGATAGACATACATATATGGTATCTGCTATTCGATGGTCAATGAAAGTAGATCAAACACACAAACGTGGGCATCCTGATCTTCATCAAATATTTGGGACATTTTTCTGGCAAGGTAATCATACATCTATTTATATTATAATTGAAGTAAGATGAAGGGCAGTCTTGATGTAGATATTGAGGGCTCGGCTTGTGGTGCAGATGATTTGAGTTTGATTCCCAGATTGACGGGTTGGTTACCTCCTGCTTCCAGGACACGATATCGCTGAAAAATTTTTGAAAACGACTTTAAACACCAATGAACTATCCAGCATTAATTAAGATAAACTGCATAATGATTTATGATAAACATAGCACACAATTAAAATAAACCATGAATGTTTACAAATCATTCATGTTAATTTTTACTGTTTCAGAGAAGAACTATGTACAAGCCCGATATCATTTCCTGCACTCCCAAGATGGGAGAAGTTGTGCTACAATGCTGATAGAATATCATATGTCTTTTGGTTACCCTACAGAATTTGATCTATTTATAGCGCAAGCAGTTCTACAGTAAGTGTATCACTTCTTAAGTCAAGTTATGCATTTAGCTGAGTATCAGCAATCTCATTTAGATGGACTTCTTGTTCAGATAATATTTTTACTGAGAAATAAAAACTTGTTGAATTTCAGTTTCTAACTTTTGCAAGAAAAATGTCTTTGTGTTTTAATTTCATTTAAACATGGAATACAATCTTCCTTTTTTTGCAGATATCTATGCTTACAGAATAAAGACACAGCTAGAATTGTATTTATTACATACACCAAGGAGCATCCAGATGTACCCAATGGGCCTCCATACGTCACACCATTACTCAATTTTATATGGTTCCTGTTATTAGCATTAGATGGGTAAGCTTTACAAGTTGATTCTCTGGGTAACCGTGTATCAGATTAAGTGGCATTACTGTATTTTGGTGCAGCTGAAATTATAGCTGTAACTAAATGATATATATATATATTGATTATATAATACAATGTAATCAGTGCATTCTTTTTACAGTGGAAGAGTTACTGTGTTTTCAATCTTATGTGAAAAATACGAAACGTCCATTCAAAGGGATCCATCATATAAAGATGTGAGTCTGAATTTAGTTACTCTTTAATGGGGAATGATCTATATTTATGTAAGTCACTGTTAATGTAGATTCATTTAATCTTGTCATGTGTAGTAATCAGAGGTACGTCATTCCCAAGAGTTAAAATTTAGTTCAGTTTGGTAAAGAGTTTTATTAAGTTACCAACAAAAAAGCTTCATTCAATTAGAGTATCACCAATGGCATCACTGTATACAGATGATTTGATTTCTGTTTTTTAATTTCAGTATTTGGATAAAATTGGACAGCTGTTCTTTGGTTTACCTCCCCCACAGAAACAATCTCAGGGATTATTTGGTAAGGTTGTGTGCTATGTTTCGTAAATGGTTGACTTTTATTTCATGTTTCTGGAGAGCCAATTTCATTGCCACAGTGAAGACATGTTTGCAAATGTCTTAGTCACCATATCTAAAGTGGTTGTAAATTGAACTGTTTAAAATCATAAGAAGCAACTTTGCATGTTTTCTTTCATTGGTTTAATGAGAATAGCATGATACCAGTATGCATTCATTATGGCTACTGTTGTGAATTATAGACAGATATATACTTCTAGAAGAAGGATAGTTGTTTGCTCAGGTGTGTGAGGGTGTGTCATGACTTTGAACTAAAGTCATATCTGCAAGGTCAAGGTCACAATGTATATGATTGTAAATCTTTGTCTGAGTCTTATTTTTTTAACTCCTTGCATGGTTGCATATGATGGGTAAATCTTTGTTCGAGCCATATTATTCTACTCCTTGCATGGTTATGAATAATATTCTTTAAGAGTTTTGCCCAGGATCCAAGGTTTGGTCCAGGTCACAGTTACTATGCATATGCTCATGGACGGTATATTCTTGTCCTGACCTTAGCCTTGTTCTGTCTACATTGATTTGAATATTTCTCAGGATTGTCACCCAGATCCCATAGGTGTGTCATGACTGAACCAAGGTTAAATTTCATGATTAGCTTTATCTTGCAAGAGTTTTGCCTCTGTAATGAATTTGAGTAGAACATTAGGGAGGCAATTTTGAAGCCCTAAATAAGGCCATTAAGGGGGTAAGGAAATTTCACCATACATTCACTTAACCTCTCAGACTCTCTTCAAATTAAGCAATGGGTGTATTATGCAAAGTAAGGCATTGCTGTTGCATTGGACATTGTATTCACATTTATCGATTTTTCTATTAAGGAAAACATATTTCCACTGATCATCTTCTTAGTCTTTTCAAGTAAATACCCTTTAATATGAATTGTGATTAATAATGATATTAGTACTGCAAAAGTAATATAATGATATCATTAAACAGTTGTTGACGGTTTAATAAAAAGACTACATCCTCACTCCCCTCATTATTTATAAACATTTTATTTGTAACTTCCCATTATTTCATACCTGGCACATAGTATCTACCAGTACAATACCATGGAATGAATCAATCGCTACCTGATAAAAATTAAACAAAGAAAATGAAGATACACCATTATCTTGATGTGAATTATGATTTACTCGGCATCTTTCACAGCATATTAAATCATCAGCAACATCGTTATTGAATCGTTACTATGACATCTATCTTCACAATTTTTCAGGTAATCTGCTTCAAAGTTTGTTAGGGGGTGAAGATGAAGATTCTATGCAACAGTCTACTTCTTCGTCATCGACTCTTCCCAGCAGTCAGAGTCGTGATCTATCGCAGGTTGACCTAGACTGACAATGTTGATGTGTGTTCCTCTTCACGTCTTGAGTGAATGTCTCATTAAGGAAGTGTCAAATATTTGAATTACTGAGAAAAAATTTCAATGAAATGTGATAATTAGGACGTTGCAATACAGGTGTTCACTACAATATATAACAGTCGATAACAGGTGTTCATTACAGATGTAGACTGTGAAACTGCATTTTTAAGGAAAAAATTTTCTGGGAATCACATACTTGATAAGGATGATGTCTTCTGAGGATGGATAGGATTCACTCTCTTGAAAATTACACCAGCTTTAGGAACTGGAAATACTTAAATTAATATCATTTGAGAATAATTGCCGCTTCAGTGATTTTTCTTTGGAATATGATTTTCTTTCTCACCTATCGAAAAAAATACAGGATTGTGAAAATGAAAAAACTTTGGCACTGATCAGAAACCATCATTATCAACTACAAGTAAGTCAGTACTGTATTTTGCAAAGTTTTTGGATGTGCTGAGTCTTAATACCAGTCATATAATTTTGAATACCTATCACTATTGAATTCTCAGGAGCAAATTAACCTTATGAGTAAAGATGACACATATTTCACAGAGGAGACATAGACCTTCTGCTGCAAAGCAAAGATTCTACCCAGTGATATAAACATGTACAGGCTTTGTATCGTATACAGTTGTACATTGTAATGTAGACTCAATCATATGATCTAGGTTGGTGGTCTGCAGATTTATTACATTAAGATTTTCAGCAGTCATGAGTTAATTGTACGTGGTGATTTTGTTTATATCGCCACAATTTTCACTCCTTAAGTGGATACCTAGTTAAAAAAATTCGAAATCACCTTTGGATGAACCATAATAGCAGAGGCTGGGACTGTAAAATCTGCAAATATACACAAATGTATTAATACATGTTCATATATTATATATCCAGTATGCTTGACATCCTAGGGAAAGGGTCATCATATAGACGTAGAACTGTCTAGGGTTTTGATTAATTTTTTTTTTTAATTTATATCAGACTTTGTTTGGTTTTATAATTTATTATAATAATAATTATAATGTTAATAGTAAAGTGGTGCTAAGGATGCGTGGTAAGTGGATAAATTTTGGCAAATGCACTTACGAAAGTTTTGGAAAGTCATAGTTAATAATGAGGGCTATAATCAGTACCTGAACAACACCATTGCTCACTTTACTGAGCTTCCAGGCTCATTGTTGATTGTTGTGATTATAGACATTCTATATTAATCACCATCCGTAATGATTCAGGGAATATCTGAACCTTGTGTTGTAAGTATACCTGCCTTTATATTATGATTGTTATACATATATACAAGCATACAGCACTGAAATAAAATTCCATTGAAATTGATATTTTTTTGAGAAAACAATGTTCATTTGTCAAAATACAGAAAATAACTTATGAAAAGTATTGTACGGTTTCAGATTGGTTTTGTTTTTAGATCTGGCCATTGTAACCGATGAATAGAATTTAGTCTAATAGTATAATTTACTGTCTAATTTTGTGCTTTTAATATATGCACATCATCTTAGAAATGTATTTGCCATGATTTGTTATCTGAAATCTAATTTGCACAGTTAATGAATCTTGTATTATGTTACAAATTATGTTAATTATTCTATACTCTCAGAATTAGAGATTTGGGTGCACACTATTTTGTCTATTTTTGTCTATCTGTGGCAGAAAATATTAAGGATGGTGAATGGTAAAGGACAAGGCTTTAATATTTCATATGTATTCCTTGTTACAATACCTTTTTCTTCAGACAAAATTTTTTTACCATGTCTTTGACCTATATTCTGCCATGTAGGGACATCAGAGTTTCACAAACACATCTTATTTCAATTTATTATAGTATTTCTTATATACAGTCCTTGTACATTTACTGCCACATATCATTGACATTGTATACGAGAGAAACTTAAATTTTTAACCAAGCTCTTCAAGTTGAGTCTAGAACAGTTTTAACTACAAAGTGTTATAAGCTAATATAATATAACTAGGGGTAAATTTGATGTGATTGATTTAGTCTTTTTATTGTATACAGTTACCAATCAGACTTCAGTATTTGAGATCTCTGTAAGTTTAAATTCTAGATTCCAGATTTGTTAAGAATTCATTCTTAGTAGGAAATAAAATACAGTTATCAAAAATTCAAACACTGCAATGAATTAAATAGATTTGATTTTAGTCGAATTAGATCCCTGAATTATGAAATAACATTATTATTGATGTGAAGATTCTATTTTAGTTTTGTGAAAGTCTTTCCAAGACTCTAAATTGACGTTTGAATTTCCATTATTGATATGTAGGGAAAACCATCAATCAAATATGCACTGTAAAAGTTCTCTATTCTAAAGAGATTTAAGTTTATTCTAATTTTCAGATATTTCATAAATGTAACATTACTGTTTGACTAAATGCACTTTACTTCGAGACTCACTGCCAAGGCCTTTAAATCACTCGGTCGATAAAACAGATATTTTCTTTATGTAAAGCTTTGGATTTACTTCCTCGCTACCTGTAATAATATCCCTTTCGTCGTGCAATGTATTTATTGTTTACCATAGAAACAAGAAGGTTTTAAATGTGTCATGACTAGGGAAGATAACATTAAATGTATACATGGTATGTGCTATAATCCATTACAGTAAGGAAGTGCTATACATGTATTAGATTTAAAACTCATCACAGGTTGAGGTCTGCTATGTAACAGTTGATCTTTATTATCACTGAATACATAATGCTGAATATTTAATTTTCATGTCCTCGGATCGATAGATCGGGGCATTGTTTTATAAGTTTGTTTGTAAACTTTGTTTGTTTAACCTACCTTTCGCCTTAACTTCTGAACCATGATAAAAAGAAACTTCATATTAGGCATGCATACTCCACTAATAAAGCCTTTTCAACTTACACCAAGGTCATTGACCTTGTGACCTTGACCTTTAACTTACTTTTCAAAATTTGCCGTATTTTGACTTAGTTGCTGCCAGGGATATTCATGTTTCACAAACACATTGACTTTGTTGGATGGTTGAAACTGAAAATAGAATTCTTGTATCAGAATTTGTATTTGCAAAAATAGTATGTACATGTACATTGTGGTATGTGTTAGGTAAATTCCATATTAGTGATGTTCAGAAGTGTATCAGTTTGAGGAAAGGTTCACATCTAGAGGTTAGTGCTAATATGATTATTACAAAATGCAATGTCCTTAATTGTTCTGGGCATTTACATTGCCTTATTTATATTTACTGTATGTACGAAAGTTTTATATATTTTAAGCAGGTATGAGCGTTATGTACTGTAAGTTACTTTAAGGTGTTTTGCATAACTTATTCCATTAAAGTAAGAATTAAAAGAAAAAAAAAAGATTTGCTTTCTTGATATTGGATGGAAATGATGATGTGAGTGCAGTTCTTATCCATGAAGTGTGTTGAGTTACCCGAGGGTCAAGATGAAATGTTACTTTCACTTTTTTACTATTCATAACATGTTGGTTTATATGGAAGTTGCACTTGTGACCTGAAGACTGATGTTGAATCAGATTTGTGCTCAGTTCAGTATCACATCTTTATCACTTCAAAGATGTATTCAATAGAGGTTTTAGATCACATGGCTTTCGGCGCTGATCCCCTCCCCCCTCCCTAAAATCATATCAATATAAGAAATGTACGTTAAATGTCAAGATTACTGTGAAATGTTGCCTTTGCGATATTTTATTAAACCTACCGATCATGTTCAAGACCTTTTAAAAAGTGCAAATTCCCAACGAATTTGAAAAGTTCAAGGGTGCAGGAATACAAATTTAGTGTGTTAACATTTCATCATTAATATACGTGTATATGCATTATATGTTATTCCTTGCAGCAATTGTATTTAAAGTATCCGTTTATGTAGCAAACGTTAGTGAATAAAGAGAGATTACTTTATTTTAACAAAGGATTTTGCAGACGATTTGGTCACTTCAAAAATAGTGATAAAGGATAAAAGTAAATCCTTAACACAATTTATTTCAATGGTTACCAGGATGCTTGTTAGAAGCCAAAATCTTTAAACAGAAATTAGAACAGTCCTCATGCAGTCATGGTTCAAACAAAGCCGCCTTCCCACGTGGGATGTCACAGCAAATGTGGTCACATAGATGATGGACCCTCTATGTGATCACCGGTGTAGTTTCACCTTACATGTAGGCGTTTCACTAGAGTTATCTTTCTTTCGTCATAAATAAAATCCGTCGTACTGGCTAGCGCTAATTGTTGGAAAAGGTTTGTATGCTGCTTTAATGATGTTTAATAAGGTGTGTGAAGTGGTAATGTATGATTAAAACTCGTGATTTTAATGTATTTGATTATTGATTTTGAGGATGAGAACTCCATGCCCGAAATGCGTGAAAAATGAATACTGGTAAACCTGTTCACTTTTCCTTAATGATAAATCTGCTACAATTACTTAAGTGGTGGTAGAATTGGTTTATGAATGGATGCACAGTGAGTATAGTGTCAAATCTGTTATGAGGGATCACCAAAGGGAAGGAGATAAACTGACTGCGTAGGGCAGGTGACCTCTTAAAGAAAGGTGTGCACGTTTCAAATGGTTGAAAAGAATAATTACTCTCTAGATCTTGACAGTTTGTAGATCTCATTTATGTGGATGAATAGCAAAAACCCTAATGTGATATGATAAGGGGTAATTTAATTTTAAAATTGTGTCCAGGCAACATTGGTTTTGGTGGTGACCAAACTGCGAAAGGCATTTCATCAAGTTCAAGGTCGCTGTGTATAGGGTACAATTAAGGAAAGGCAACACTTTCCTTCATACAAAGTACCCCGAAAATATTAGTCCCGTTAGGACAATTCTCATCTTACTATGTACTATTTCAAACGACTAAATTTATTCCTGTTCTCTTTATCGATAGAATAGATATGGCATACTACTCTGTACATAAAACATTGTGTAATTTGAAAGAATTTAAATCCAATATTAAAACAGGACGTCAAGTTGAGGCTAAAATGTTTTTAGAACAAGTCACCTAGTATGATCACTCCTCGTACGGTGTCTGTCATTCTGGTGTAAACCTTTTTATTTCTGACTTCTTCAAAACTACGGAAGGTATTTTGACGAAACTTGGTTGGATGAAGCATTCAATGCCCTCTACAAGTATGATTGTTTTAGATCCTATCCGTCAAGGAGTGGCTCTAGAATAGGACGACATAGATCACAAAAGGTGCCCTATTTAAACAAACTTTTACAGATCAGCAGCATAAATCAACAAATCAAATTATCGGAGTGATCTGAAATACATACATACATGCATGCAGACAGACAGACAGACAGACTTTCTATAGTTGATATAGGATAGCATAATTTTAGTACTAGTATACTGTGGGGTAGCGGTTCAAATAATTTTAAAATGTTTTGCAGCAATCAGTGTCATATTAAAAAAAATGTGGCACCCCTTTCTTGAGCTAACATCTTTCAGAAAAAAAAAAATAGTTCAAGGATTGTTTGAATTTTCATGTCAAATTTGAATGTTATTGATATTTCATATATTTTTTTAAATAACTGACATAGTCATAGGGCGGTTCTTGGATGCTTTAGGGTGGTGGCTTAAAGCCCAGGGTGAGCATTTTTCATTTCATTTTACACCAAATACAAATTTTAATTACATTGCAGCGCTCGATTTGTAAATAAATCATTTTACAAATATTCTGTGTCATTTTTATTTATTCAATGTAGAGAAGCATTTTGCTAAAAAACAAAACTTTTTTATCATTAATATATTTTCCACCAAAACAAGTTATAGAGCATTTTTAAAGCATTAGAATATATAAGATTCACGGGAAATTTGAACATTTCACTTTATACTAATAAGTTGTTTGTAAATGAGCGAAGTATGCTCATGTGCGCGATATAAAGTCGATTTTAACACCTTACTATTCTAACATGGACAATTTTACCTTTATTTTCGATTTCTTGTTCCTCTTTGTTGTTTAAGGCATACAAATAGTTTAATTATTACCTGCTCCTTTTTGTTTGTTGTATGCACAAAGAAAGCGAGTTTTACGTTTTAACAACTGAATGTAATCTTTGAAAAAAAAATGCATCGCTCCACTGATTAAAATATACAAACTCTTCAAATTTTAACTTAACGACTTAGTGACTTGTGTGATAACATGTAATTGTTGTTTTAAATGTATTTTATAAACACAGAATTGTACTTTTAAACATTTAACTAGTACTTGTTTTTTCTCTTATATACATTACAAATGCTCAAATAAAAATACACACCAGAGAAGATTTCTTGCCAAAACCGTATGACACAGTGGTTCAGCGATTCAGGTTTCACTGTCCTATGACATATTTGAAATATTCTGATATTTAAATATGCATAATGACTACTATTATGCATATTTAAATATTAGAATATTTCAAATATGTCGTAGGACATCACCATAAACCTGAATTTTCACATTGTATCTTTAGACAAGACACTTTCTTCGGATTGGTTTAGTCAAACCAACCATAAGATGCGAACCATCTTTAGCTGGAAGGGAGCTTGCGATGGGTTTATGCTTCGCACAGGCAGAATCTGATTCCCATTTGCTTAAACCCATAATCTTGTTCTTGGGTTGAAGAAGGGGCTTAACTTAAAAGAATCATATATTTGGACTTTAAGTGATGCTCTGGACTTTCGAAGTCTCGATTTATTTATACCACTTGATAGATGTACTTGCTGGTGAACCACAGATCCCCGAGGTCACAGGAAACCAAGTATTACGACCAGTTTCGTATTTTATTTGATTTCAAGACATCTATAAATTTGTTGAGATTTCTAAAAACCGTGGGGCTTTATATGCATCATTCCACATATTTTTCTTTACTAATTATTGGGAAATTGCTCCAGTCATGTTAAGTTGATGAAGATTTTTTCAACTTTGCATAAAATATTCATATGTAGCCATTAAGCCAGTTGTTCGAAACTTGAACCACTGGTTACGCTGACCAATGGTTAACTTTCATCTGACTATATGCTTTTGAAATGAAAAGTCATAACATCATTGTCTGTGCACTGATTTGTAACGTGAAATCCGTATTGTAATGAAATTTAGGTGTTTTTTTTTTTCATTTTTTTTTTTACAGAAACCTCGAATTAAATTGTCTTTCAAACTTTGAACATTGGTTAGCTTAACTGGTCGTTCAAGTTTTGAACAACTGACCCTTTATTGTTAATTTTACCTGGAAATGTAAAAACGCAGTGTACTTTTGCCGGCCCTTTACGCATTTCTGATGTTATATCGTCTGTTGATTATTTCCTATCAATACAGTAGAAATGATATCTAATAGGTGTATAGTATTGTATTGTTTATTGATCAAAAGCTGTACAGCTTATAGATATGCTAATATATAATAAGCAACAATAATGTAATATAATGCCAATGTCAACATATTGAATGGATATATCACATTAAATGCAAACTATAAATATGTTATATATGAAATAGAGTACAATATATAACTAGGAATCAAAACTTAAAGTACTTCTGATCTTAAAAACACACTTCAAAAATTTACCAAAATTACAAAGTTCCTTTGTGTATTGGAACTCAGGAGTTGAACTAATTTGAAGACGGAGGGTTTTCTATAATAATAATTTTTCAAATATTTAATGTCAAAATAAAATGAAACTCGTCCTCTATGTCTAATTTACAAATATTACACATACGTCTTTCAACTGGTATATTTTTATAACACCCAGTTTCAATACGCAAACAATATGAAGAAAGGCGCAGTCTGCTAATATGTTTCTTATATTACATAAAAACAGGTTTGGTCAAATAAGGCTGTGATGTAACGCGATCAATGATATGTTTATATAAAGAACATTTCGACGATGCATTTATTTCAGTTATGATAGACTGCTTATATATATCAATAAGACATTGCTTCACTTCCGTTACGATGATTTTTTTCGTCCAAAGTACATTGATTTGACCAAAATTCACTGAGACCAATTTCTGATAAAATTCTTTTTACATTAGATAACCAGTTTGTACACTTAAGTTTAAGTGACAATTCTTTATATAAAAAATCAACAAATGACTTAAGAATACCATTGTCAAAGCGTAAAAGTTAAAAGGTTTTTTTTAAACACAGGGAACAGGGATGGAAAGGGGTGCACCTCCACTATTTAGGCTGGCTTAAAAAATAATGTCACAAAAATTCAACTTATGCTCTGTCTACTGAAAATAAATTATACATATTTCGCCATCCCTCTCATTTCCCACTTCCTTCTTTTTTATCTGCTTCCTGCGCCTCTGTATATTCTCTTTTTATAACCATGTCAACCACTCTAATCATTCTCCTCATTTAATATACTTTAAGTGTCTTTTCACGTTATGTAAAGTAAAATAATTAATTATGAATGACTTGACTAATCTTTAAAAGCCATTTTCGTACATTAACATCTTTGGATCAATGTATAGTACGGACACTAACCTTCAGTAAAACCTATCGGTACTATTGCTCTCAGTAAACTATCTGAAGATTAAATCAAACTACATAATTAATCAAAAGACCTCAAAGTATCGCAGTATCAGAAACCGCGTTCCCATCTTAATAACGTTGTTAAATTCATACAATCAATTTCACACAGAATATAAAGAGTTTTCGGTTACTATATAGATATTCAGATACACATGTCTGTGAAGTCACAAAATTAATACATTTTTACTTCAAACAAATCTCAGTGTATCTATGACAATATTTTAATTTGGATAATGTGAAAATTGCATAGGCCATGGTGTAAACCAACCTCACCTGCCGCTCTGGCAAGAAATGTTATAAAAAATCATCCATTTTCTTTAATTATGACATCAATATTGAGTTGCGTTTGATTAATTCTGGTTTCGATCCACGAGCAGCCGCGATCTTATCTCCGAGACGGGTGCATTAAATTTTCACATTTTAAAATGTTCTAATTTTGCAATATTAAGATTTTTAAAATTTATTTGGCCATATCGCCTCGGGGTAAAAAAATCAATTGATTCACTGGTTTTCTAAAGTTCATCTGTCAGGGACTTGTGAACCGTATAAATATTGTAAGTTAATTATATTAATATATCAAGCTATAGTTAACAATGGGGAAACACCCTGTCTGATATAATATACAAAACACGGTCAAAAAGTGAAAATAACCGAAGATCGGCTAATGCATTCTACCAATTACAGAGCGATGCTTTAACTTAAAATTACCCATGAATTTGTTTCAAATTAAGTGCATCAATTTGGTTGTAAATACCTGCAGTTGTACATTTATTTCTAGAGGATTCACGGGTTATCGCCTATCAAAATAATCAGACACATCACAGATCTGCTTTCTTAACTTATATGTGGTAACTTTATTAAAAGATTATATCGATGGATCTTATCTGTGTAAATTTCTTCTGATGTAGTTGCAAAATATCTTATTCAGATAAGAGAAATGCTAGATGAAAGTTATGAAAAATTTTAAAAGTTATAATCAAGACCAATTTCCCTAACTCATTGAGATTTATAGACGCGATACGAGTTGTACTTTTTCACCTTTTGACATATCATTTTATACCTGTTAATCGTCATATGCACCATCTACTGTATTAGCTGGTGACATTATAGTATATAACTTTTACATTATGCAGAGAAACGATCATGTGTCGATTTCATACTTTACTATTCTCCATTATGAAAAAGTTTATTTTTTTCTGAAATATGTTACAAGAATACCACCTTAATTAGAGGGGTGTCACGTAACACTGAGTATTAATAAAAAATAGTTCTGTCATATTACAAAAGAAAGAGGTAACTTATCTTGCCTCTCGATGACCGATCCAGAATGGTCCTTGAAACAAACCGTATTCTGAACATGGGTGTGTGTGTGTGTGTGTGGGGAGGGGGGGGGGGGGTTAACTTCCTACAAAGGTATATGCAGACGTACTGCTGGAATGGGGTATACTTTTAAGGCCATCCAATATATTAATGGGTATTTTTCCCTTCAAATATATATCAATAGATATCTTTCAAATCAGAAAATATATGGATAGATATGCTTTTCACTATGGTCAGTATATGAATGGCTTTGTTTTACACTTCGCTCAATATATGAACGGGCAGGGTGCCAGCGAACCCAGCTGCACGTCCGTACCCAAAATCATTGCAAATTACACTCCCCTCCCCCTTCTTTATTCTGAACTGTAGGTTATCTGTATATTATATCCATTTTTACAACATATTCAACAATTTATCAACGACACTGTGGCGGTGACGCATGGAAATCAACCTGTAGCCGATCTTACCGCGCGCGGAAAATCTGCAATATATGTATAACATTCCCTGGAAGATTCATTACATAGGAAAATATTACACTGTTATTCTTATGCTGCATAACTGCCCATTCCCTTCACATTAGTCTGTAATAATCGAGGGTGAAAGATCAGTTGGGTCAGCAGAGGTAGTGATTTGCTATAAGGTAGATTATAGCAGATCTGCTGTGGTCACCCTTAGTGTCTTTTGCAGAGAAGTTCTTCTGTGTAAGAAAATCTGCTATATGACAGCGGCGTAAGTAATACATTTTATAATGTGGACGTATGGATACACAAAATATCCGGCGACAGAAAGAGATCAGTCGAGTCAAGATACGAGTTTCTTTGTCTTATTCAACTGTCAAGTACCCGTGGTGAGGTTAAATCTAGCGACCTTTTGTTTCGAGTTAAGCTTGCAGCGAGAGCCAGACAACCCCCCCCCCCCCCCCCCCTGAAAGACAAACCAGAAGTAACATTACATCACACCAGTTTTAGCGTTAAAATTGTTTGATTTTGGGAATAGAATCAAAAATATCAACACATGTGTTGTTTCATTGTCCAACTGTTATGTCTAGTAAAATATGTTATGTCTTTAAAAATATTCTCCATTAGACAAATCAAAATGGATCTCGATAATGTGTCCCAAAACGTGAAATTTCTAAGTTTACTGATCCTTATCGTGGTATAAATAGGTTAATTACTATTTAACATAATTAGATACTAAATATCTTAGTTGTATAACAGCAATGTCTACCTGTTACATCGATCAGAATTTCTGTTCATTGACCCAATCACACGAGTCTAGCGTTACCAAGTTTTGAAATTATTGTCTGATATTGTTCATCATATTTCCTCATAGGTTTTGAAAAATGAATTTTAGACGTTTTTATTCATCATATTTGTTCATCGGTTTTGAGGAAGTGACTTTAAGATGTTTACGTTCATCTTATTTTCTCATTGATTTTGAGGAAGTGATTTTTAGACGTTTTCGTTCATCATATTTCCACATTGGTTTTGAGGAGGTGATTTTTAGACGTTTTCGTTCATCATATTTCCTCATCGGTTTTGAGGAGGTGACTGTTAGACGTTTTCGTTCATCATACTTCCTCATCGGTTTTACGGAGGTGACACTTACACGTTTTCGTTCATCAAATTTCTTCATCGATTTTGAGGAAGTGACTTTTACATGTTTACGTACATCATATTTTCTCATTAGTTTTGAGGCGGTGACATTTAGACGTTTTCGTTCATTATTTTCTCATTGGTTTTGAGAAAGTGACTTGTAGACGTTGATGTTCATCATGTTTCCTCATCGGTTTTGAGGAGGTGACTTTTAGACATTTACGTTCATCATATTTTCTCATTGATTTTGGGGAGGTGACTTTTAGATATTTATGTTCATCATATTTCCTCATCGGTTTTAAGGAGGTGACTTTTAGACATTTAACGTTCGTCATATTTCCTTATTGGTTTTGAGGATGTGACTTTTAGACATTTACGTTCGTAATAATTTATTTTCTCGTGAATTTTGAGAGGGTGACTTATAGATGTTTATGTTCATCATAATTCCTCATCGGTGTTTAGGGAGCGACTTTTAGACGTTTACTGTCATCATATTCCCTCATTGGTTTTGCGGACTTTTTGCTGTTTATGTTCATCATATTTCCTCATGAGTTTTGGGGAGGTGACTCTTAGACGTTTACGTTCATCACATTTTCTCATTGGTTTTGAGGAAATGACTTTTAGACGTTTAAGTTTCCATGCTGTACAGATGCGCTCTATTGTGTTTTACATTAATGTAGATCAGACTCGAATATAGAAATGCCTAAAGCAATGTTTATTTTTGTTTCTTTTTTATACCCCAATCAAAGTTTGGGGGTAGGGGTGGTATATAGGAATCATCTTGTCTGTTTGTCTGTTCACATTTGTACGGGCCATAATGTCTTACCCCTTCGTTAGATCTGGATAATATTTCACACAATTGTTGTCCATGACCAAAAGTGTGTCATGACCTAGACCCAAAGTCAAATCTTCAAGGTCAAAGTCACAGTACACACATAGCAAAAATCCTTTTCCGGGCTATAACTTCTTACATGTATTTCCAAGTTGGATTTGGATAATATATCACACAACTGTTGTATATAAACCAAGGGTGTGTCATTACCTTGACTCAAGATCATATCTCCAAAGTCAAGGTCACAGTGCACGCATGATCAATATTCTTGTACGGGTCATACTGCTATGTAGGATCTGGATAATACTTCACACCATTATTTTCCATGATCCAAAGATGTGTATTACATTATACGGGGCGTGTTGTCCGTCTGAGTATCTGTCCGTCTGTCTGTTTGTCTGTCCATGAAACTTGTCAGGGCCATAACTTCTTCCTTTTACTTTGGAGGGAGATAATATTTTACGCAATTGTTGTTCATGACTCAAGGGTGTGTCAGGACCTTGAATCAAAGTCATATCTACAAGGTCAAGGTCACAGGGCATACATAGCCAGAATTTTGTCGAATCGTAACTTCTTCCTTTTAATTTTGAGGGAGATAATGTTTTACACAGTTGTTGTCCATGACTTAAGGGTGAACCAAGATGATTTCAATAAGGTCAAGGTCACAGTGCACACATAGCCAGAATTCTTGTCTGGGCCACAACATCTTCCTCTTATATTTTACACAATTGTTGTCCATGACCCAAGGATATGTAACGACCTTAAACCAAGATCATATCTACAAGGTCAAGGTCAGGGTGCACACAAACCAGATTGTTTTCATTGATTATACCTCAAAATGTGCAAGTGAGACACCCATTTCACTTATACCAGTGATGTATCCTAGGATAAATCATTGCATGTTTCAACTTTGTTGCCAGGGGTGATATTTGTCCTGTTAGGACAGCTCTAGTTTACTTTTTAGAATGGGTTTGGGTGGGGGTGGCGTTGGTAGTTCTGTTACAACAAATTTCCAAAAAAAGTGTGTCAAGTTTTATAAATGTTTTCCTAATCCTCTATGACTGGTTTGTCTGTTTCTTTGTATTTTTTATTTGTTTTTAGGGTTTTTTTTGGGGGGGGGGGGCTTTTTAGTTATTGTTTTGTTGTTGTTGTTGTTTTTTTCTTTTGGTTTTTGTTTTGTTTTGTTTTGTTTTTTGTTTATTTTTATGTCGCTAAGATTATTTCACTTATGTCTGCTGATACATGGCACACACTTTTGCAACGGATCCTCCCCAAGTACTGAGGAATATTTAAATATAACGTGCCACGACTTCTACGGGAGCATTCGAAACTCTTTAACTAGTATCTGCAGAAAAAGATTTGGACATCACTCAACGCAATGATGTATATTGAACCAATGAAAATGTTATGCAGTGTGTCACGATGCGAGGAATGAAATAATGCTCTTTGTTATCATATTGTATAATTGTGTGAAATATCAATATAGATAATTATTGCATATAAAAATTTTGATTGTTGAAAGGTTTATTGCCGCTAAGAGATAACATTCGCGTCTCTGTATTATTGTATGCTATATACTGTCGTCCGTCGTCAAAGATGAACATTACCAACAAGTTCGCCTAGTGACATCTGAGTCTGTTTTAGCAGGGGAGGGGCAAGAGAGTTCAAAATGCCACGGGAAGTCGGTTTTTACCGTCTCATCCGGCAGGAAATCGATTAGCCGTCGGCTAGACTGGTATCCAGGACGTCTATTACTAGCCAAGCACCATACTGACTGAGTCACTACCACTCTACTTATTACAACACTAAACCTCTGGTATTCACCAGTGAATACAACCGATGTGAATACATCTAAACCCATATAACATCGCGTTATTCATTCTTCGCAAGAAAGGAATTAAAATATATAGACACTGTATTAAATTGAATTTGTTTTGCAATCACTCTCATACAAACGTTTATTTTACATAAATAAATTGGAATTCTACAAATTAAAAAAAAAATCAAGAGTGGTATCATCAACAATATTGTTCAAACTACCATCATATCACACGTACGTGTTTTTAATATACCCAACTTAGAGTATCAATAAAATTCACAGTATCGTTTGTATCTGCTATGACTCATATAAAAGTATCTAAATGGATTCAATTAGCCAATTTTTTCTAAATAAATGGCTGCAGTTTGAATGTTTTACAATCCAAGCGGAGATATACTTGCTCCATTGACGGATCACACATAAGATTAGCGAAAGTATTAGCCTTGGATAATGTTCTTATAATAACACTTCATTCAAAACTTAAACTTGGAATTCTATTACTCATAGCTATAAAATCTATATAATATATATGTTGAATCAAATTTACCAGTAGAATGTGATTTATTCAGATTGTTCTCATATCTCAACACATTAATTTGTCACATCGTAAATACGGATCATACATTTTGCCTAGTCGCTTTAAAAATGCATGACACATAATCGGAGTGCTGAAAGGATTAATGGAAATTGACTGACCTTGAAATTCTGATAAATTATTTTAAAACGCAGTCTGTAGAAGTATTATATTTGCGCTCTAAAAGGTAGTAAACGAGGATTAAATATTCAATCCGGTATGCTCTGTGTTTTCACTTTAAAACGGTGTTCTGTGGAAGGTTTGTCTAACGCGTCTCACACAATCAATTTAAGTATTTTTGTGTTGTCTGTATGTTTTGGACATTCATGGCGGTTGTGGCTGGCCAAACAGAAGACACATACTCTCGTTAATTCATGCATTCATTCATTCTTTCTTTCTTTCATATATAATATAAGTCTTATAGATGTAATCGTTTACAAAAAAACCCCTAAATAATAATACTTGTTCGGGTACAAAATGTATTATAACCCAAAGGACATTGAATTAGGATATTCTTAAAAATTTTGATAATTTTTGACATACTTTTGACGTACAGATTAAAAAGTCTCACCTCAAGTAACATTAATTCGCGAAAGAAATAGATAACTTGGGTAATGCAAGAGGTATCCTGCTCATCTTAAGAATGCATTACTTTAACAACTGTAGTACATTATCATCTTCCAACGCCTAACGCATGATAAACATAAATAGTGCAATAGATTCCCCCTCTTTGTTGTCGTGTATAAGGCGACCAAAGATAGATATACCATAAAGCTTTTAAAGATACTGTTTCAATATTACATGTATAATTTTGTTTGCACGATTTGAATGTTTAATTAATAGAAAGATAATATATCTACATGGTGTGTGTGAAATCCAATGAGTAACACATGCCATAAACATGTGTCATATTTAGATTTTGTAATCATTATAATTATATATCTCGCACAAAATTGATGTTATCGTATTAATTACTGTTTATTTTTTAATTAATGTCAGTATTAATAATTTTAATTACACTACTTATATTCATTTTATGCCTCATTTACATGATCCATTTGAAACTCTAGCATCTCTATTTATCATTTTAAAACTCAGTAAATGAACCACTTTCGACAATTAATGAAATGTTCAGCAATGACAAAAACAAACATAATATAATTTTCGAATTGAAATAATTGAAAAATAAACAATGAAATTCGTATTTTTATCTGATACAGAAGAGAAATATGCATCTCCTACTGGATGGTCACGTCCGTAATTATTGATATATTACATATACTCAGTGCAACTGCGGTTAACATGGTTAAAAACGATATAAGATATACCCCTTTTATATTTAGAAAAATGTATGTGGTAGCAACAAGATTATAGCAATTTGACGCTTTGAATTCGTTTGATAGTGCCCGTATTAAGTTAGTGAAACTTGATTCAAATAATAATCGTAAATTTTATGCCAAATGCCAAGGTTCCAAAGTATTAATTGCTATAGCTGTTTAAGATGACAAAATTATTGTGCATTTAGTGTTAGCTCTAGACAAATATCATATCTGGGTTAAATATCTCCATACTTCATTAAGATACGATTATTTTTTATCCACTGGATAACTTCTGATTTTGATATGAATTTTGTCAAAAACACTGACAGATTACAAAATAAAAAAGATGAAAGCTTAGCAGTCACTAAGTGCAGTTTATACGTAATTGCATAATTCATTTGTGTATGTTTTCAAAGAAGGAACCTTAACTTGAAAAATCATAAATAGTAAGATCCCTTCCGAAATTATCAAGCACAATATGCATGTTCCAGATAGAGTTTTATGATATACAGTGACGTAAAAATATCATTCATTTCCGCTTTCTAAGAATAGAATAAAAACATTCACTTCGAGATTGTCGCTTTAAATTGAGTATTTAAATGAACTGTATAACTCGCGAGAGTTAATTAAAATCATGTAATGAAAAAGTACAATAATTATTGACAGGTTTACACTTCCTAATTAGGCTGAGAAAAGTATATGTACAGACATTCGTGACATTTGCGACTTTGATTACCAATTAATCAAAATAGATCAAAGCGTAGCAAGTTCTCAGCGAACCTAGGGCGTGCTCTTTTCAAAATAGATTATTATTAAAAGATCAATTGTTTTACTGAAGAGTTTACAATTGGTAATTGATTCATTAGCCTTATAAAGAATGATATGAAAACGCTTATGATAACTAAATCCATCAATTACGATTTTAATTTTCCTCATCGATAAAGCTTGATGAATAGTGTTGCTTTGTCATGGTGGTTGTCTCGAGACTATTCATTTTGTGTGATGGGGGAGACACTAGACAAACAATCGCATGCTTTATAAAGATGTGCGAGAGAGGGATATTATTGATGCATCCAGTACCTCCGTCTACATAAATCACATGATGATCAATCGTCACTAATACGTCATAACCGTTTTCGGTGGTTTTTATTTTCATTTCGACTACTGTCTTTTTTAACGTTTTTAACTGGTTATCATTAGAACAGATTTCTTTCTTTCTTTCTTTCTTTCTTTCTTTCTTTCTTTCTTTCTTTTTTTCTTTCTGGTTAGAGTACCCAACATAATTAATCGTATACCCTGTTCTGGAGTAGCGTGCCGCGACATTTTTAATACAGTGTCCACATACTTAACACGAGTGTCCTGCTGAAATGTATTTGAATCAAGAGTTAGTTTAGCACATTCAAGGCGAGTATAGCTGGTCAGTCAGGAGATACTTACTGTTATACGATACCTTGTTTCACCAGTGGTTTTCAGATGTCGATGAACGCTCACCGTGGCATGTTAAGTCACGGTCAAGATAAGAACTTAAACATTAATTTTAACACTATCTCAATATATCTGATTATTCAATATAATTTGTGTTTTTTTTTCAGTGGAATAACTATAATGCAATAATTTTGGATATTCAAATATATTTCTATAGATCTAATGGTGAGTATATTTAACACATTCTAATATTGAAATATACGAAATATCTATAATGCAAATAAAATCCATGAAACTACATGTAATGTTGAAATTGAAACCTATATAAAATTCAATATTAAAGCGGTATATGGATATGTATCCATCTTATTTTCATAAGTCGATGGATTTTGATGAAAGCTGATGTTGTGGTATTCTGAGAACGTCGCAACGTTGTGGATAAAGAACAGGTGACATCCTTACCTAGGTTTTTTCCTTTGCATGCTACGAAATACAAATTTTACGTTTTATATCTATAAATTTTATAAATAATTATTCACACAAACCACATCCTTACGAAATCTAAGATTTTTGACGAAAATTTATTGTCTGTTGTTCGCAGTTAAATTGAGCGATCAAATCGTATATCATCGTTGTCATTTTTTGTATGCGCTGGTAAAAATCCATTGCTCTTAGAATAACGTGAAAAATTACCAAATCATTATGTATTAATGAAAACAAGTCTACACATGATCATAAAACAAGGGACGAAGTCCACTAAAAATGTCACATAAACGCGATGAATCGACGCATGTGCATTTCAAGTCTACGTTACACGGATTATATAGATATTTAATTAGCGAAACAATTTACCAAACACATCAATGTGCCACGCTTCACTTCCACGTCCATCAAACCATCACGACAATTATGTAGTCTTACTATAGAGACCAACCCTTATTGGACTTTCAATTAAAGTGACAATACTTTTCCTATTATTCACGGACATTAGATAGGTGTTATATTCAACATGGCGGAGAGGGCATGTTTATCATCTTTATTGTGTACTTTACTATCGCGTTATTGTCCATTTGTAATCAATTATTATTGATTAACGTAGGTACTGAATGTCACTATATTGTATATTCTATATATTTATTATGCGTTGGTTGTCATTGTTTGTAGCCTTGTGTATGATTTATTCTTTATATTATAAAGCATTCTCGCAGTGCCGAATATGTATTTATTTTTTTTTGGTGGTTATACAGCAGATTTACAGATTGACTGAATGATATTGATGTACTTTTTGTACTCTTGTCATGCATTACTTATTTTCTGCCAATGCTGTAGTACAGGAATGAATTTGCCGACTTATTTGAATTGATATCGTAGCACTTATTGTCATGATTTACTTCGTCGCGCTTCTTTTGTCTGTCGCACCTATATCACTGTTATTGTAATATACTTACAGGTTTCATTACAAGGCTTTCATTCTTTCTTATTTTAAATCTTGTTGTATTTATCTATTTCCCAATGCTTGCTGACTTCTTATGTTTAAGTAATTTTAGAATAAATATAGCGATATCATCCAAGGGAGAAGTGATGCAGCAAAATAGCAATCGTGTAGTAAATGATATTTGCTACATTTCTTTTGACAACTTACATTGATTTATTTTTCTTGAATGAATGCGATTCTCTTCCTTGTTTTTTCGTCTAACTGCACTTACTTCGTTCTCATTAATTCTATGTTGAAACTATGTAAGTCTACCCAACATATCGTGCAATCGTGTAGTAAATGATATTTGCTACATTTCTTTTGACAACTTACATTGATTTATTTTTCTTGAATGAATGCGATTCTCTTCCTTGTTTTTTCGTCTAACTGCACTTACTTCGTTCTCATTAATTCTATGTTGAAACTATGTAAGTCTACCCAACATAGAACAAAACATAAATGCCCAACATTTTTTAAGTTTGGTAAGGTTATTATCAAAAGTTTGTGTACAAGTTAATTTCGAATTCTAAATTATTGATTGTAATGTTCTTAATAATGCTCTAACATATCATTTCATCGCTTATGGTTCAGTTATGCACTGGTCTCCTTTTTAACGTTAGAATTACATTCTGTGTAAAATAATGGTTAGTTCCCTGTCATGGATCAAGTCCTAACATTATCTGAATTCATCGTCTATGGTTGACAGTTGGTACTTCTGTCGACTAAAACCGATCACACCAATTTGTTTTCACGTCAGTTAACAGATCTATGTTGTTGTGCTTTAGATTTTTTTGTGACGAAGTTTGTATGTTTTACTTATTTTATTTCAAATCACCAGGTGTGCATATTTAGTCTGATTTTCAGATTTTGAGTCTGATTTTTTCCTTATCTCCTTCAGATTTATTTGGATTCTTTCGCAATTATTTTTAGATGACTTATCAATATAATTATTGTTACCTTTAATTTCCTATTTTATTTAGTTAGATTTGATATTTGCAATATTGTTTTGCTGAATATTTCAAAAGATTTTTTTTTTCATTTTGTATATTGCTGTAGTATCTTGATTGCAACTGTTTTGCACTCTCTACATTATGCAATTTTGTTGTTGATTATACGTTCAGCAAGGTTAATTTAGCTGCCCTTTATGTTTTGTAATAACTTCAAAACTTACTCTGCATATTTCTTGTCTCTCATTTCTCTCTCTCTCTCTCTCTCTCTCTCTCTCTCTCTCTCTCTCTCATAAAAAATGTCCAGGCCATAACTTGAATACCCTTTGAAGTAAAAACTTGAAATTTGGAACATAGAAATGTGGCTCTGAGGCAAGGTGCACGGCATAAACATTTTTGACCTTGACCTACATTTACAATCTCAAGGTCAAATTAAAAATAAATTGTCCAGGCCGTACCTTTGAATACCCTTTGAGGTAAGAACTTAGAAAATAGAAAGGTGACCGTGTGGCAAGGTGCACAGCATAAAAAATTTGACCTTGACCTACATTTACAATCTCAAGGTCAAATTAAAAAATGTCCAGGCCGTAACGAATACCCTTTGAGGCAAGAACTTGAAACTTGGAATATAGAAAGGTGACAATTAGGCAAGTTGCACGGCATAAAAGATTTTGACTTTGACCTACATTTACAATCTCAAGGTCAGATTTAAGAAAACTTACTGTTTCAATGTCATTTAAAAGAAGATTCTTAATTGTAATCTGTAGATTGTTTGACTTATGGATTTAATTTTATAGCATATAATACAATGTATATGAATGGTGTCAAAAGTTTTGACCCTGAACTTAACTCAAGTCAGTTTTAGTACCCATTGTCAGAAAATTTATTATAAATGCAACGGTTGTAACAAAATGCATTTATAATGAATCAAAATTGGTCGTCCCTAGTGCTTCATTATAAGCATGTTTTACTGAACATTCATTTCTACAGAGTACCGGTATCTTAGATTATATTCCTATAATGTTTTAAAATCCAAGTCCGATTCTTCCACTTGTAACGGCCCATTCTGAAACACATCCATAAGGAAGGGGAGGCATGCGCTTTTTGAACAAAAAAGCAATTACCACTAGTTCAAATGATAATAATGAAATTTCTCTGTCTGCGATATATGATCTGAACTTTGACATTTATTCAAAAAAATGATACCAATAGGGTATAGAGTTCAAGATACACTTTTGGTTTAAACATATTGACATATTCGACCAAATTTACCACTGCTTCTTCTGTGACTGTGATGAATTTTTGTTCGAATTTAGCTTCTTAGTCTTACTACTTGTGCTTCCTTATACACCTTATATTATTCATTGAAGTTAATAAACTAAATAATCTCAATCACCTTCATACCCACCAAACAAGTCTGACCAAAATAGGAAAGATGAGGCAATGTTACTGTTATAATTAATTATATTGCTTATTCTTATTTCCTCTTTCGTAGTTTCTAAATATGACTTAGCAATATGATATGATAAATCAAGTTTTACATCAAAGGCTCAATGTCACAGTATAAATGTATTATGCCCAAATAGTACATGTATCATCTTGTGGAAATCTAGATTTATCATTGATATAAGAAGTATAACAAAAATGACAAATAACGTCAGTAATTCATAATGTAAAATTACATTATTAATAATTGATAAAAATATTTCTTTTTATTCTTCCTGAAAAGCATTTACTCGTATGTATTCTATGTACGTTCGCATAACACGTGAGATGTCCGATTTTATCATTTGTCCTCATGTAGCCCGCATTTATTACTTATTGGCAGAGAATCAAGAGTTATAAAACAAAAGGTCCTACTCTAATATCCTGTTTAAATGTAGTGGGAAATGTGGATTGGGAAGGGGTGCAACTTGGGAGATATAAATGCTAAATTAAAACAATTTTCTGTCTAAAATGATACAGTTGGTACATGCCTCCTCCCATCTTCACCATTGTAGACAATACTGATCGTTCCATTGACAGTTATCTGTTTATAACAAAAAAGAAACAAACCCAGTTTGTGTAGTTTGTTTCGCTCAATATCGAAAGGTCATAAGTCGAAGTTTCCTCGGGTTTCTATCGTTCAGCTGGGATAATAGGTACATGCATATGTCTGTAGGTCTTATCTGAGTTTCTATCACATTCATCACAAATTTTAGAAAATCATATCAACAATCCCACGGCTTGATTGAGAAGTAACACGTTTAGTTCGTAATCGGGTAGCTAGACGACCGAAGATCACCAGAATCTTAATCATGTTGAACACAAATCTCATGGGTAGTGAAGAATCGACGTTAACTACAGCTTCTGAGGTTTAGCTTCTAGTTACCCATTTATTATCTAACAACACATTTGTAAACATCCCGTGTACTTATACTGGCACCAATGATCTAAGAGATATGCACAGCAAAAATATTGAAAAAACTTACCGAACAGACAATAGACAGTTACCATGAATATGAAGAATTGGTTAGTATGAATAATTAATCCCAAGGTAAAACTGACCACCGTGTTGTATTTAATAAATCTGATGATACGGGAATCGTTCGCGTGAGCAAGAGGTCGCGTGTTTGAATACACAAAATTAAAAATCTGTTAATGCGTTGTAAATCACAATAGTTTAAAAAGTATTTATGACATTTTAGAAAAGTTTTGTGTGATTTACTACAGTGCACCAAACTTTTCTTGATGCATTAAATATGATTTATTGGAACTTTTCAACACTAACACTTGGATTGTAAGGATTGTGACAGTGAAATTGAGGACAAGTATGAATAGAATTGACGTTAACGGTTTTGATATTATGTGACGATAGATTCCTACCAACCGCCCAGCAATTACATAAATGTATACGTATATATATATATATATATATATATATTCTACTTTCAGTTATTATAGAGGCATGCCTAGACTTAATTAAGATCCAGGTCATTACATGGGGATGCGCAATTTTGAAAGATGATATTGTATCTATATTTTATTGTATAAATTATTGATTAGATAATGAACACAGTTTATGTACACTATCAATCAAAATCTCGTAATTTTTGCAATCTGATTTCATTGGTTTGGAGGTGAAAATTTTACACATTAAACGTTTATACGTCATGAATCTAATTAGATAAAAATTGACGTTCATAAAAATCGTCATATAATTTGTATTATTGATCACGAAGTTATTCCATTACTAATGATTGTTATACGTAAGTATGACGGCGAATGGTTCATCAAATATCTCATAGTTACCTGAATTCTTCCCGTATCATAATCGTTATCACATATAACGTCATGATAGTGTTACTACACAAGATCATGAAAATTAAGTCAAAGTACTGTACGCACTCATTGCCATTATTTTTTTTTTTTGCTAATGAAATGTGATGTCGTAAAAAAATCAAACTTTTGAAAGCATTAATTCTAACGAAGTTCTATTCATCTTTATATAATTGAAATAAATCCACTAATAGTTATTTAATTGGTTCGTGTGATGTCTTTTAGAGATTGAGAAATTATGTCTGTTCTCAATCGTGTATAATACACCCTTTAGAGTATTTCTCAGTGGATTATCTCAAATTGTCCTCATTCCAAAAGTAGATAAAACGATCCACGCGTTCTGACAACACGTGTGGTAAAATTGCACGGTTGTAATTGTCACGTAAATAAGATTGATCTACAAAATATACATGACATGCGTAAACCTCTTTTTATTAATCAATGCTCAGACATAAGAATCTATTGAAAGTTCCATAAAAAGGCTTCGTTTCATACCTTTCCAAATATTCTCCCTCCCCCCTCTTAATTTGTACACTACTAACCACTGGTTGCAAACCGTTGATTTATATGATGTTTACTGATGAAGGCTTTTTATCTGAAATATGCATATATGGATGTGATTTTGAGTTCCATCACATTTTCTGTAAAGCAGTTACGTCCCTGACATCCTGTCATATAAAATACAAATAATGGTTTCTAGTGAAAGTACATGTACATAACTATGTGATGTGAGATATATTTTACTCTACGTGGAAGAGAGATTCATCGAAAATTATATAATTTTGTCTATTTGGATAACTGATAACTAGCCATTAAGAATATAAGGCACAGAGTCAGACTTTGTGTGGTGGGTAAGCGCTCGGCTTGCGGTGTAGACAATCCGAGTTCGATTCCCGGAACGGGAAACTATGTTTTACAGGTCGTTTACCTCCTGTTTCCACATTGCCATATGACTGAGAAACTGTTAAACGCGACGTAAAACACCGTTCAGCAACATCAACAGCAGACTGGATACGATTACAAAAAATATCATTAAGCACTCAAAACAATTTACCATCACATGACGTTAACATCCATGGACTTTCGAAAATTCAGATTTGATACCATCTTCTCAGACGATATGAGACATGCTGTCCGGAAAGAGTCATAGTCTTCTGTTTGATAAGTCACATTCTTTATAGTATCCAAAACACATTCATACAAGAAAAGTGTTTAATTAATAAATGAATGAATGTAAGAAGTACTACAATAAACATTAATGACTTGATTAAAAGATATCTATTATTTTAAAGGAATTAAATTGCTCATCGTTTGTATTTTATGAAAAAGGTAAACAACGAACAAGTACCGAAGGGTTATACATATCTCGAAAATCATTGAATAAAAGGAAAATATCGCGTATAGTATCATATTCAGACAAATGCGAGCCCCAATAAAATCGAAGTGAGACCACGTGCCTGCGAGGAGTAAGCGTCCCTTGTTTGCATGCAACACCCGTCCCAAAAGAGATGAAAATAATAAAGAACTAAACCCATGGGACCAACAGTTAATAAAATTATGCGACCAGCAGATGATCAAACTACAGAAATAAACTTAAACGGACAACAAATAATCGTTATACAGAAATAAACCTATACCGAGACCAGATAATTATACTACAGAAATAAACTTATACGTACAGCATATAATCACACCATAGAAACAAACCTGAATGGACAGCAGATTATAATACTATAGAAATAAATATGTATGGACAACAGATAATCCTGCTTTGAAAATAAACCTGTATGGACAACAGATAACCATACTACAGAAATAAATCTATACGTATAACATATAATCACACTATAGAAATAAACCTGTATGGACAACAGATAATCCTGCTTTGAAAATAAACCTGTATGGACAACAGATAATCATACTACGGAAATAAACCTATACGTATAACAGATGATCAAACCTAAGAAATAAACCTATACGGACAACAAATAATCATACCACAGAAATAATCCAATACGTACACGTATAGCACATGATCATAGTAAAGAAATCATCCTAAACGTACAAAATCACTAGCTATCATCAGCTATTTACCATAAAGATTAAGACGGATAGTCAAATATAGGTAGTGCAACCAGTGATGAAATCAAATTTCCTGAATAAGTAAGCATCTCCTTTCGGTGAGCTCCGTCCGTCAAGTTGTGATTCCAAGGTTGAATTCGGAACGTAATAAATTCTCTTTTAGTATAATAAAGATAAGACTATATTTACCTTTATAGATAAAATCATTATGTAATAATCATAATCTTAGTTATCTTAGTTAACTCAGAAATATGTGAATTTGTTTAAATATTGAACGTCATCCTAATATATACATTAATATATATATTAATATATATATTAATTTAAGGATTTTCCATTTATTCCATATGTATATAAATATATATATATATATTTATATACATATGGAGTATATGGAGAATCTTTAAATTAATATTGACTTTACTCGAAGTTGTTATGACGGTTGGTCCGCGAGTTTAGTGTAATTTTTCATTCATGTTGGTATCAAAGGAACTTTATCTTTATTGCCGGTATTACTATCAAAATAATTTGAAAGCCTAATTAATGTATTTATTAATTTATAAATCATTGATAGGCACATACTTAAAATCAAATACTCCAAGTAAGAAAAAGCTTATTGTTTATTCATGTAAGCTAGATATATATCGAAGGAGACAATTTGAGTCCGTATAAAATCGAAGCACTCGAGTATAAGTTTATGCAGATCATAGAAAACCGATACTCTGTCATCAGAGATAGTCAGTAGAAGTAATTACCGAATATCATATCCATATCCTCGCTGTCTAACGGTCCACCATCATTGGCTTTGACACATGATCATGAAAATAAGATATATATTATCGAATCAACAGTATGTGTAGCAAACCAATAAATCATCATTAAATTGCGTTACCTTTCATTATTTAATTATATTATTTAAATAATGAATATTTCATATCATAAATGCGTTTCCAAAATATATGTTCAAAATCGGCTTGACCTGTTGATATTTGTACAATATTTTCCTGACGGGATGATTTAAATTTCCTGTTTGAATTTCATTTTTTCATATCAGATTTAGACATGATAATTTTAATTAGCGAAATTATTAACCGCGGACGAACAAATTGAAAATTCATAGGTGCAAAGAAACGAGACTTATCTCCTGTAGTAAATTAAATGTGACATTTTTTGCAAATTAAGTGAGTTAATGATGTTTCAATTTGATTTAGATACAGGTAAAATACTTTAGACTTTTCCTCCTATAGGGCGATAAGAGACAAAAGTTAATTACCGCATCGTGTCATTGGTGGTGATTTAGATTGCTTTTTAAACCTGTAACCGAAAAAGTACATATCACACGCAAAAGAATGTGTTTATGAAAGTATTGTTATTATCTGCTCACTGTGGGCTTCGCATTCATCTATGTGTATTGAACGGGTCTATTTTATAATGTGAAACATCTCGTTTGAATTTGAACTTATTTCTTGGACAATGTTTTACTGTGAAATCCGTATTTTTCATTCCATCTTAACTTTAGTTCCTTGTATATTCTGTCAAACATCCATTTTATAAATCATAAATGTTGCATTTAAAAGTACTATACCTCATATCTGCTACCAGTTGATGTTCGCCAGCATGAAATACTTACTTTCCATATCTTCTGATTGGTTTCTTTGTGTATTTATTATTTACTTCCTAACTGCCT
This sequence comes from Pteria penguin, assembly GCA_035048485.1. Classification (NCBI taxonomy): domain Eukaryota; kingdom Metazoa; phylum Mollusca; class Bivalvia; order Pterioida; family Pteriidae; genus Pteria; species Pteria penguin. The sequence continues at coordinate 62,365,455 of CM068580.1, read as the reverse complement.
GGCAGACAAAAAAATATTTACTGTTCTTTCATTGTTGTGAGTACAAAGGACGTTTTTGTCTGGTGAACAAGCGATATCTATGAATATTTTTATTTTTGTCAGTTTGTAAAACCGACATTCCCTATTGTAGATTTTGCAGTAACATATTCTCAAAAAGAAAAGAGAGAAATACAGATATCTTACTTAGTTTAAGTCGTGTGGCTCAGTGGATGAAGTGCTCGGCACGTGCCGTGGGCACACCGGTGTTCTGTATTTCGGATCAGTAAAAACCGAGGCCCCTTGCCACGGTTAGACGTTGTACGTAAAAGATCTCTCACTGCTTTGAGTGGGTCTGTTGCAAAAAGTGTAAGTTTCTATGCAATGCATTAGGAGTATACCGTCATCACATACGTGAAATAATCTTGTAATGACGTAAAACAATGAGCAATTAATCAACTAATTGTTTTGGGGTTTTTTCTTCTTTCTTCAGGCAAAATTCATACAGATTTACGACTGGTGGAGTTCTTGTTCTTGATTAAATTTTGTTGATTTGAATCGGACAGAAACAACAAAATTATTCAAATAAGTATGCATTAATTCAGTAGCTTGCTACTGCGTTGAGATTTTAGTATGAAGGCCGTTACTGTAAGCATTGGGTATTTGCCAGTATTGAATGTAATGTATTAGTTTCAACATAAGGTGATGATTATGATTAGATTTTTAATATGAAATGCGATTTAGGAACACAAGCTAGCAAGCTGGACATGATGTTTTATTGAATCATTAGTAGACACAACTATTTCGGTTCCAATAGGAGATGTGAACATGGATGTTAAAGAAAAACTGTATAATTTGGGGCATGAAACAGAAATTGTTATATTTGTATTGTTCTGTGTAGTACTGTGATAATGGTTATGCCCTCTGAAGATACTGCATGTATCTTGACTTAAAAATAGGAGGTGTTTCTCTAATATGTACATCTACAGCATTTGTAGTCCTGTAGGACACAGACAGGAGATGCGTACCAACAGGAAATGCTTTCCGATATTCCTGAGGAGAACATGCTCCTGACATTACCTACGTGAGTTTGAGAGCAGTGGATATTATTATGATGAAAGAGTAGCTGTAGACATGGATGTACCATTTAGGTATGTTATTACGGTGTGACAGTAAATGTTAACCACACCAATTGAGTGACGTTTGTTACTTCCAATGACCGTCCTAAGTCGGTATCGTAACTGCAGCAAAATCGAATATTTTTGTAATGTCGCTCCGTGTATATTCTGCTGTTTTCAATTTTTTTGTGCAGGTCCTTGGTGATTTGTGTCATACAGCTTTGTCAGATGTCTACTGTTTTCCCCTTATTGCATCAATACAGTACGCCAGTCCGGAATTATCAGGTATTTGATTTCTGGGGAGGGGGTTCTAAACTCTTATGTATGCTATTAAGACATATATCTTTGAAAGGGCAAGAATACTACGTTGACACAGAATTTATCCATTGATCTTGGTCCGGCGCCATAAACTGATAAAATACTTAAATCATAATTTCAAATTTTTCTTTTCAACAATGAATTAATAACTGGGATTTGGATTTCATTGAGTTTCATTCTATCGATAAACAGAATTAAACCATTCTGCGTGACAATTTATTTGAACCTTTGGAATTAATGTAAATGAAAAAATTGACTTAGGTTTTTTCTCAGTTTATGGCGCCGGACCCTTATCATGATTCAGGGTGGTGTAGACATATCAAAATACACAGCATCTTCAAATTTGAATTTTACAAACTAATTACCCTGCATTAATATCAGTATGACTTGATTACAGTATGAATTCAAAATCGTAAAATTCTCGAACTCGAAATAAAAGATACAACAAAGAGGGAATCTTCTGCTTCATACATCGATATATTCCTATCAATTAGTGAAGATGGTTCATTAGACTAGTAACCTCTCTCTATGACAAAAGTGACGATTTCAGTTTCATTATTATCAATTTCCCTTTTCTGAGTAGCAACAGACCTTCCTCTCCCGCATATGGCGTCTTCATTTCACAACATATACGTATGCAAGGGCATGCTCTAAATACAAAATTTCGTGCTAAGAGGGAGGCTTCTTGCCACGAAACTACTGTCATAAGGATATATTGAGGAACGCTTGAAATTGTCACTGGGGAAGATCTATGGTCGATATACGGATTTAGTGCAATTTCCGATTGCTCTTTCAAAAATGTTAACCGATATTTTGGGACCTGACCATACAAACTGACCATCTAAACTTTTTGACTATACTTGATTTGACATAATACGTATACATACAGACATTTGTTCGCGTGAATTTCCGACGTCAAAATTTCAATTAGACAACATTCCATGCCTTGAATAGGAAAATTTGACTTCGTGCTTTTGCCTCCTTTACGTGTTTATACGTGTATATTTATGTATTTACTTCCTCGACTTGAAAAGTTGTTGCAGGATTATTATGACGGGTGTTGCACGCAACCAGGGGACGCTTACTCCTCCCGGGCACCTGGTCTCACCTCGATTTTATTGGGGTTCGCATTTGTCTGAATATAACACTACACACGATATTGTCCTTTTATTCCATGGACTATGAGATATGGGTTACCCTTCGGTACTTCTTCGTTTTTTACTTATTCACCTTCATCAAATGTTAAGTAAAATATCTTTTTGCATTATCTAAATTGTAATGCTTTGTACACCAGCAATAAACGATCCCGTTACCAATAATATTAACTAATTTTTCTTATACCCTAATTGATATACATGTTTATATAGTGGCCTTAATTATCAGCAGTAAATATTAATTCTTGTCGTAAATAATGAAATTTGCATATCTGATTCATATGTATTTAATATTTGGTTTGCTGAAACCTTATTTAGATGTATACTTGAGTACATAAAACCCAACTAAATTAAATGCTTCTGTTAATGAAATGGCTGCGTTGCTTATTTGAAACCTTGTAACGACATGACATAATATTCTCGAGAATGGGGTCAAAGATCATCGATGTTGAATCTAAGCGAGCAGCTACATGTATGATTATGCCATTCCTTCACGATTTATTAATAAATTCGTAATTAAACACTTAATGCATACACAGCATAATATTAGTGGAAGAAACATCTCGGATTTTGACAGTCATATAAATACATAAAGTTATGCAAATTATTTCTAAGATACAAATAGCAACTAGAAAACTGACTTGTCATAAAGGGTCCTTCCGCTGCTGATATAAGAGGATAGAGTACAAATCCCGCTTCAATTAAAATCTTGCAAAATACGTCATGTCATTGCAAACTTTTTGACATAAGAATGAAACGTAGTGACATCAACACTGCAATGACATAATTTGTATAATTGTAGTTCTTTGAGGGGTTGAAAGGTCAATCAACATTTGTTAGATGAAGGTATAACATCAATCATGATGGAATAGGAGAAAAGGAATATTTATTGTATTTGTCAACTGATTTAATATACGCATTGACTCTCATGATAATTAATCTAAACAACAGAGAATGGTGTTAATTGCATTATCAAATTTGCACAATTTTCAAGAGGATATAGTACCTATTTTAAATTCTTTGGACATTAATGGATAGCTGCTTATGGCCATTGTAGTAGGTTCATAAGGCATGGAGTGAGGACGGAGAGTCCATATATGGTCAATGTGGGATCGATCTTAGCGAGTTGGTGATGGTGTATCTGACATTATCTTTGATTTTTGATGTTTTGTTCAGGTCAACATTAAAACCATTTCTAAGTACATAAAATATCTCTTGTATATATTTGGTGCCGCATTATTGTGATAAAAAACCCAATAAATTAAAAGGCTATTACCTGCTTCCAGTGATTGTACGGATCAAAATATCATTTCAGCTTTAAAGGCAAGCATGGGATATTGCAAGACAGAAAAATGCTGACAGACAGACTGACTGAAATACGAAGATATTGCCGATAAAAAGTGTAAACAAATATTCAGTGAGTATGTACTTCGCGTTGACAGGACACCATAACAAACGAACTGACATAGACACGAAGATATTGTAGATATAAATAGCGTAAACATATTTTGAATAAGTATTTACCATGTGTTGACTGGATACTATTACTATTTTAACATATGCCTGAAAAAAAACTGTCCCTACGCAAAGTTCTAAAACTCTGTGTATGGCGAAAGAGCTGACTTTTGATAAAATTATCAATTTCTAGTTTTGTAACTTTGTAACGAGAAAACGGTACAGTCTCAAAATCGATAAGGATCTTCTACCTTATCTACGCATTATGTATATATAAAATCCTGAACTTCTTATGACAGAAACTGAATTTATTGTGAAACAAAGATAGCGCTGGTATTTTATTACTATCTATAGTCTAGATTTACAGTTCCGTGAATCTGTTAGAACACAGTGGATGGAAGTCAAAATCCACCAAGTTCTAACACTCTGTATATGACATACGAAATGACGTTCTATAAAGAAGTTGTTATAATTTCTGTAAATCTGTAACAATATATATATATATATAACCTCAATGTTAGTACCAGAGAACCAATCTGCAACTATATATATATATATATATATATATATATATATATATATATATATATATATATATATATATATATATATATATATATATATATATATATATATATATATATATATATATATATATATATATATATATATATATATATATATATATGTGTGTGTGTATATATATATATATATATATATATATATATATATATATATATATATATATATATATATATATATATATATATATATATATATATATATATATATATATATATATATATATATATATATATATATATATATATATATATATATATATATAAAAGATCAATGTTAGTACCAGAGATCCAGTCTAAGAACAGAGTTGTGTATGAAGAAGCGAAGAAGCTTACATATCACAGTAGACAGTAGAAGTATGCATGTCGTGTTAGTACAGTAGCACTGAAACTGAGATTTTTATCCTACAACTTTAATTTGCTTTACTCAAACGTACAAGGTAAATTTTACTTAGATGGTCAAAATTAATTTTGGTCTTTTTGTTCAAGTCTCTATTTCCAAATATTTATTTTATACATATTGCCATGGTGAGTTATGAAATTAAATCACTTTGGTGTTGCGTTGCAATAGCTGCTGGGAAAGGAAGAAAGGAAAATTTTTTATTTCAGAGATAATGTATGACCATATCATTGCTATAATCAGGGCCGTATGAAGCATTTCAATTTCTTTTTATTTCGTATTGTGATTTAAAAAATCGACCCATAATCGGTAACAAAAGAATAAAAAAGAATAATAGGGAAACCCCCCCCCCCCCACCACCACCACCGTTCCCATAGGGCCTGATAATAGCTCAGTATTACTTTTATGATACGTGTTATACTGCTAATGGGAGAGGACAAGTTGGTCCACAGGTATCGCCCTGGATTGCCAATCTGACGAACGGGGTTGGATTCCTTCTGTCGGTTCGAATTATTATGGGTTTTAAGGGTCAACATGCCTATGTTTTACAAAAACTGAATACCCTGTCAGAAACTGAGTTGCACCGCAAGGTGTTCACTTTTTTTTGTAAAATACACGCCTGGTAACCCTATTCTAATGCTTTTAATCTAAATAATGAGAATTATTGTATCAATATTCAAGTCTGCCGTAGCGTCATGAACAAAACTGCAGTGAAGAGTGAATCCATTCATAGTTGTTTTTAATCTGTCAACCAACAGTATTACAAGTTATAAACATTACAAACATGCATTAGAATTCATCTTCTGTCTCGTTGTCTCTTTCGGATGAGATAATATCAACAGAGGTCCCGTGTCTCAGTTTACCGTCACTGCTTCGCACGGTTCCGTTGCAAAAGCAAACTGATGAAGCGATGCAACAGACAGGTGCCGCCATTATATGAGAGGAATAATCTCGGTATGATTTAAGCTATGACGTACATAATACTACTTCTCATAGCATCCCTTATTCACTAATTCCACATACCATGTACACATTGTAATATAAATTGTAGACAGGTAGTGTATAATGTTGTCTACATAATCAGTTAACATAAAGAGGATTTTGAATTTGATTTAAACTGACATGTGAATCAAAATATGAATATCAGTGGCGGATTTAGAGGGGGGCGGGGGCCGCCCCCCCCCCCTTTGGTCACATATTTACAAGTAAAAATCCAGATTTTGCGCCAAAAATGGCTGAGAAGTTTGGCTAATACCCATTTGCCCCCCCCCCCCCCTTTTTCGGAAATCCTGGATCCGCCACTGAATACACGCATTTGAATTCGATGTTGTATAAATCGCAGGCGCTTATATTCGCAGATCGAGTATTGGAGCTTGTATAGGTGATATTTCCAAATTTAGCATTCTCGTTATTAGCAGCGAGATAGGTGCAGCACGTCTATTCAGTCTTGTCTTCAGTCTCCTCTTTGATATGCAAACCACTGTTGCTTCCTTGCCAATATCAATACCTGTCATTTTTTAAAACTTCTGTTACGATTTGTAAACACAAATGCAGCGTTAGAGGGAAACAAACTTTTGACGTCATATCTCCGGCATGCTTGACTAATTTCTTTATTTCTTTATGTAAAGGATGTATCTTTAGACTTTGCATAATGATAGTAAACATTAACGACAAATGATACGTATTTAGATTTTAAGAGTATAAAATTAATTTGTATATATATTTGTAATAAATATCTAAATATACTATCACGTGAGTATATTTGAGAGCATTATTCTTTATCTAAATATCGTAATATAGAAATCAAGTAATTTCTGACGAAAAAGCTGTTTGAAAACGGATTTTTGCTTGTTGCACTTATTTTTTTTTTCGAGAACGAGTCGAACACTCCTATCTTTCGGTCTATTATGGATTTTGTCTTTTCGATGTTATACAATGGTATTTAAATGTCAATTAAGATTATATTTAAAATATCAAAGTTCAGGAATTTGATTAAACCAAACACAATAATAATCTTTTTTTTATTGCCACATCCATGGCGGTTGCGTCTATCCAGATAGAAGACGTTCACTTCTTATGGATTTTCGGTAAATCCTCTGATTTCCAAGGTTCTATGAACGTAGTGTGATAGCGTTAAGATATATTACCTTTTACTTTTTGCATGCTACGTCACAGACATTTGATAATAAATACATTGCATATGTGACTTTTGTCACAGATCTGAATCTTTTTTTGTGAAATTGTTATCGTACAATAGAATGTTAATTAATCAGGAAATGCGTCAGGGAAATCAACTTCTTCCTTATAAAGAGCCCAGTATTTATCAAATGATGACAAATGAGAATAGAAGGTTTGCAATAAAAAGGATGAATGGGCATTAAGCTGCATTGTGAAAATCAAACTTAAATCGCAATCATTTATCAATAAATTGTTCATATACGTATTTAACAAAATTATTTTGTTTGATATTTAAAACAACATTTTAGGTATAAAGGAATGATGCAACGACAAGAATCGTACCTGCTTAGCCAGTAGCGGCATTTCATGTATAGTGGCGGCACCTCATGTATAGTGGCGACAAATGCTGTAAGGACCAACATGATAGATCACCTACAGCAAAATAGATATTGGCTTAATCTGACCATAATGATAAAGGGCTCAATATGAAAATTCTGTCTTTGGTAACCATAATTGACTAAAATCGAGCAAGTTAGCGATTGCTGTGTGCACGCTTTTTGGGGCATGTTTTGCATCATCTTTCATGTGGCGTCTGATTAATAAGCTGGTTGTTTCTCCCCCAATGCATTATATGTATTATTAAATAAGAAAAGGTCACAGTTTGTACTTTCTAATTTATCATATGTTGCCAAGGGAGTGAACTCCAGGCACAATAGTAAGCGCCTTTGTTTTATTTTTATCCGATGATACAGTGTTATATCTTTTGGGTACTTAATTTACATATTTCGCTTTA